>ML779412.1:239604-253215 GCA_009831015.1 Picea engelmannii
AAATTGCCAAAAATCTCCTCTCCAAACAAGTGTGCCTTCCTCAAAATAGCCAATAACCCTAATAGGGCGCAAAAATCAGACCTCACTAGGAGAGTGAGTGATGTGTTATGTCAAAATGAGGATAAAACTCCTCAATATATACTATATCATGACCTTTAATTAATTTTAGGTCATAAAAATTAGCCGACAAGGCTTTAAAACAAAATCATATTGTTTTTACATTGAAATGTCAAATTAAAACCCTAATTGAGTTGAAATGAAAGTAAAAGCCCCTTCAA
This sequence comes from Picea engelmannii, assembly GCA_009831015.1. Classification (NCBI taxonomy): domain Eukaryota; kingdom Viridiplantae; phylum Streptophyta; class Pinopsida; order Pinales; family Pinaceae; genus Picea; species Picea engelmannii. Next base: position 239,883 of record ML779412.1, read on the forward strand.
GGGAGGTGCTAGCCCCGTTTAGGGCAAATGAGGCATCCAGGAGCAAAACGTTGACCCCCTAGGGGCCTCTCCGACAAGCCACACGTGCCACTGCTACCCAGTCTGCATCCAAGAATGACCATGACGTCATGGTATGAATGGGGGCACTCTGAGCCTTCCAAGGCCAACGTTCCACTCAAAAGGGGTCATCCCCCCTAGGCCAGGCTCTGCCAAGGTGCCTCTGGTGAAACGTCCTTCTTCTCAAGTGCAAAAGCTCAATCAAGCACTGTCCTGTCTCTGCCCCTCTGACGATATCTCAACAACCATCTGATGGGCTCTTCAGCCCCATGGAAGTCCGAACTAATCATCTCCCCATGTGTACCGATCCAAATGGTACCTGTCCGTCGGGCATGGTCCTGCACGTCAAAAACTTCGCCCTCCATGGGCTCATTAGTCACAGGGATCATAGCAATGTCAATCACGTTTCATCATTAATATTATCAAACATATGCATAAAAACCCTGATATATCATCCAATAGCTCAAAGACATTACAAAGACCTGCAATACAAGGTTGAAGAAAAGGATAAGACACCCTACTGGGCTAGTATTCATAAATAAAGGAAAGTCCCCAAGGGGTTTCATCCAAGCCATGTAAAATGAGGTGGTGCGGATAAGGGATGTCTAGACATACGGGTAGAGTGAGAGTCACGGATGCATGATATTACCTGTGGGTGCCTTTGTAGAAGGGGAGTTGTACTTGTCATGGATGCAAATTTTTCCAAGCCCTTTCTTGCCTTTATTCTTTTCTTTATTTGCTTTTTCTTCTTCTTTTGCTTTTTCTATTCAAGGGCTAACCAGAGGACACTGCCTTGGCGTGGTGACCAGAGCTGACAGTGTTACCCACAAGTACTTTCACAGAGATGATAAGGTTGGCTCGTGATGAGAACCCCTTTCCCTTGGCCATGCAACCAAAGATCACTGCCTTGGCGTGGTAACCAGATGGTGGCAATGTCATGATGTTGGGTACCGATGAACATAATAGGTTGGCTCGTGATGAGACCCCCTATCCTCTTGGCTAGGTCTTGTTTTGTTATTTTTCTTCGGGTCCCTCTTGTTTCTTGCTGAGAGGCTTTTTATTGCCTTCTCGGGCATCCCTAGGCGAGGCATCTCGAGGTTTCATTTTTAGGCTTTTATCTTTTACCAGCTGCTTTTACCTTCTGGGCCTTTAGCCCCTTCTTCCCACGAGATAAGGTGCAACCCCACAAACAGATCATCCTAATGCCCGAACTAGGGGAATGGGGCAGATGAGCGGGAGATAAGATGAAAAAGTGATGATATGATGGGAGCAAACGATGGCTCTTCAGAAATCCCCCAGTGGAAAACCAAAACCTATGGGTACGGGCTTGCTAGGACACCCTGTCAATCCCCCCAATCATGGTCAAGTGGGTTAATGTAAGATCCAAGCAATCGTCAGAGATAAAAGGAGTAAGATGCATATATCTAAAGGTTATAATGACCAAAAGTGACACATACCATAATACCTGGACCAATTACCTCATGGAGCAAGAGCCTTCTCCGATACAAGACCAGGTTGATGGTGATGGATGTTGCTGCTGCTGACAAGACGAATCTGATGAAAGAAGAGAAGGATGGGCCCTCAAGGGCCATGCTCAGGTCAATCCTGCTCTCGGTACTCCATGTCTAGGACCTGTGATCCAGGAGACATGATCTCCTGGTTATCCCTAGAAACCAGGGATAACAGGGACAACAGCCTTTTCCATGAAAGTTCAAATCCTTTTCCATGTGCAATATTAGAAGCAATTTTGGATCCCTTCACATTGGAACTAAGAAAAGAATATTTGAAGGAACTATTGGTGCCACTCATCTCGAGATTTGAAACTTTGACATATGGACGAGGCTCATTTGTTGAGTGTGTCGTAAGGGCACTCGTAGATACTTCGACTCCCATGGCATCCACATAATCCCTATGCTCAAGCATCTACTTTTGGAGCATAATAACGACATGTTAGGTATAATACATACATGGCAACAAGGAGGGAAGCGCTAGCCACGGACAAGAGGGTCAAAAGCTTCCCGTGTGCAAATGCACAACATTGGGTGTCCACAATGAGAGATAAATAAGATGTGGTCACGAACAAGAGAGGCGCAAAGTTCTGGTGTGCAAATTTAGAGGGTTGGGCAACTATGGCTATAGGGAGAGAAACCATAGTTGTGGGCATGAGAGGTGGAGGCATCTGATGAGCAATAGTGGAAGGATGGGCATCCATGTTGTTAGTGAGGGAAATCAGAGTCGTGGGTAGGAAAGGAGGAAGAACGTTGAATTTCATTCCCATTGGGCTTTGCTATTCTCAGTGTTACCATCATCTCATCATTTATCAGTATTCTATTACAAATATCTTTGTGCATTCTTATATACATTCCTCCTTTCTCTATTCAAGTATGTTATGTACTCTACCTTGTTGGGGTAAAGTAGTTAGAATGTAGTCTATAAGACGTAAAAGGAATTTTATCTTAGATTTAAAAGATAGAAGATCTATTATTTTTTTTCTCAAGGCAACAACTAAAATGCCAAGGAGAACATTATCTAAATGGAAAAATTTAAAAACTATGTCTTCCCCTACCTATGTTATAGGGGAGCCCCTCCCTCCCCCAAGTGCTTTGATCTAGAAGCATCGGAGGAAGTGCTCTTCCTGAATGCTCCCTTCTAGTAAAAAAAATACCCCCTACCCTTTCATGGAGCATTTAGGGAGCATCATTTCTAGAACACTCCTCGGAGCTTAAAAAACACTCCAAGTGCTCTTGGGAGCTTTAAAAATGCTCCCTCGGTGCTACTGAGCGATGAGGCAAATTTAGCCATTTTATTTGCTTGTGGGAACCAACACAAAAGGTTGCAAAAGCTTGGCTTAGGCATGGCTAGAATTCCTTGGTGGATTAAAACACCCACTCATTCCATTTGCTCTCATTCTATTTCTCATTTCACTCATCTTTGCTAGGGTTTTGAGTGGGTTGTTTACTAGTTGTTGAGGAGCAGATTTGTGAGAGCTTGGAAGGAAGACTGAAGGCTGCCATTTGTGAGATCTAAAAAGGGAGATTGAAGGTTTCCATAGTTATATTCAGCTACCATTGGAGAGCTGAAGAGGTAGGCTATAAAACCCACTCTTGTTTGTATATTTACTATGTTGAATGATTGAATGTTCTCTTCTACTATAGATTCCCATTTCTCCTTCTCCATCATTCTATTCCAAGAAACAAGTTATTCTCAAGATTCAACAAGTATGATGGGTATGACAATGTGGCATATCCTTTTTCTTCCATTTTTTATCATGATGGTGGTGTCGGGATGTCAAAATACCGATGGTGATGAGGAATCACTAAAAGTAGGCAACACATACCAAGGAGAGGAGGAAGAAATGGAAGGAGATGATGCGAATGAAAATGACAGTGATGATAGATAGAAACCCTAAGAGAGATCAACACCCTTGTGGAAGTATGTGACAAAACTTGAGGGAGGAAAGCGGGTCAAACCACAAAATTTATATTCTCCAATTGTCATCAAACTTACACAGGTTCATATACCCATGTGAGAAAGCATCCCTGTGGGACATGGGATGAAGGAAAGAGTATAGGAGTCAAAACCTGTGGGCATGTGCCAGTCAAAGATAGGAAAAAATACAAGACGGAAGAGGAGGCTGCACAAAACAAATCCAAAAAATCAAGGGTTGAATATGAGAGTCAAACCTCAGACTCACAAAAAATGTTCAATGGTCGATCCCCATCCCCTCATGCTAGTGGATTCTTGCTTGTATATTTATGGCATAGAACAATATAAAATTTCCTTGACCAAGGTTGTAGGGATAACATGGATGCAAAAATTCCCATGGGTTGGTTCGCATGGGTTGCAGATCTTTTAGAGTCTGTGGGCATTCAAATTGACCGCCTCCCCCCATTTCGGTATTCCTTGGATGCACCTAGCCATCTCCTACCGACCAAATAGGTGTTGAACAAGATTATCAGAGATGACATTTATAGGTGGTTTATCCAAATCACTTGGGTTAATCCTCCTGGTGGGTTACGCCCAAAGATGGCCTTGTATGCTCTAAGCATTAAATGGAGCTTAGGGATGGACTCATCGCTCGACCACATTATACATTCCACCACTAGGTACATGCACTTCACATTCCTCTAGGCCAATTTAGAGTGGGCTCTCATCAACTTCGGGTAGAGACAAACCACCACATCAACCAACTAGACAAAATATGTCAACTATACTAGCTTCAAGAGGTCGAGACTAAGGAGCACTTCATCTTCTATTACCCCATTTCTTATGAGATCATAGGGTGATTGTATTGCTTATTCAGGAGGACTTAGACCCTCATAAGATTTTTCAGGTATCCAGATCAACAGTGCTTAGCCTGATACATACAAGAGGCCCTTAGTCTCCTAGTCCATACTATTCAACCTCCTATGAGACCAGACCCTATTTGACAGATCACTTGCTTCTTCAAGGTGCTACCCTTAGGAAGGGGCACTAGGAGACAAACAAACACCAACACAACCCTGGACTCCAGATCAGTGCAGATCCCTTCCCAGGAGACGAAGGAGATATCCCAGACCTCGTCGGTGCACTACCTCTACTAGTCAGCAACACAACAGACGATCCAGGCAACCTATTAGCTGAGGACACCCTACTATACTCAGGTTCCTTCATTCGACCTAGAATGGTAGGAGAGATGGGTCCACTCCATGACAAACCATTTCCTTTCTTCTTCTTCTTCTTTTGGATCCTCTTGTCCTTGGATCTTCACCTATCAGAGCGGGTCTTTAAGCTCGTGATCGAGGGTTCTTCATGCCTCGAAGCTGATCTCACTCTCTACTACTCTACCTTATTCCACTTTACTTTATGCATCTTGCCTTTTATAGGAGACCTTTTGGAACTCCTGCTTTGTATTGACACCATTGTACTCGACAGTCCCTTTGACCTACTTTTGTGGTCATTAGTCGGACACTAATAAAATTATCTTATCTTATCTTATCTATGCATGTGGTGTATCATTCAATGTTCTTCACTCACCCTATTGGCATGAAATTGTACAAGCCATCAATGGTGCCCTTAAAGGATACAGCAGCCCCGCATATGACAAAGCTAGAACCATGGGACTTGACAAGGAAAGAGGCAAAATCATAGTGCTCTGGGACAATTTACAAATGATTGGAAGGAGTATGGGGTATCCATTGTATCTCATGGTTGGACAAACGTTAAAGGCGAGCCATTGATAAATATTCTTGGTGTGTTTTACTAATGGTGTGGTCTTCCTTTCAACCCATGACTACTCAGATCATTACAAGACTGGGATTAAAATTGCAAGGCCCTTAATTAAAACCATTCAAGAGATTGGGCCATACAATCACATTCAAGTCATCATTGATAATACTACTAATTGCAAGGCAGCAGGGGAAATCATTGAGGATATGTACCCTAACATATTTTGGTCAAGGTGTTTGGTTCACATACTGAACCTATTGATGCATGATATTGTAGATGAAAGACCATGATTTAAATGGATTGGTGCATAGTACAAGACAAGGAAGAAAATGATAAAAATTATTACCAATCATAGCATGGCCCACCATATTTTTCGCAATCACTCTACGTTGGAGCTACTAAAGATTGCAAAGTCCAGATTTGCTAGTTATTACCTCACCTTTAGGCGCCTTATAAAGGTGAAAGATGGATTGGTTAGTATGGTCTTGTTAACCCTTGGATTTTCACCCTTGAAAATCCAGAGTGTTAAGAGTCAGCATACACTATTTTGGCTGGCATTCAAAGATTTACCTAGGTTGGGCATTTGTGTGAGCCAGAGGTTGGTTCCCATCAGAGACAAGGACAAGACTGGTAGGTGGTTGTTTTCGCTTCAAAGATAGAGTTAGTACAGTTTTACATGGATCTGTGAGAGATTGTTATTTTTAGCAGGTGACCCTACTTTTTAGGAGGCAATGACCGTAGACTCATTTCATAGTTTTGAGCATACAGTATTGGTCTTTGCATGATTCTTAGCCCGATGACAACTTTTTTGAGGATCATGCAGGCACATTCTATTTTTAGCAAGTTGAGCTCCAAGAATTAGATCGAGATTTTGAGCGTATAGTATTGATCCTTGAGACATTATGAGTCTATTGGACCATTTCCGGGATGACTTGCAAGTACTTTCCATTTTTAGCAGGTGGAGATCAAGGGGTCAGATGATTATTCTGAGAATATATCCAGATTCCTTACAAAAAAAGGAATCTGATGAGACTATTTCTAGCAGGCGGTGCACCAGGGCTTGCATGTCAATTCTGATTGCATATTTGGAATCCTCACGGAAAATCGAATCCAATGAGTATCATATCATTGACATGCGACAACACTCTCGTTTTAACATTGTCTATTTTTAAACATTTGACATGGCAATGTTCTCCTAGCCATCCTAGATGTTTTTGGCAATTTCCTATTTTGTAGGGTCGGATCCCTATTTTTAGAAATTTCTATTTATAGCAGGGGTGGTCGCCTCCAAACGTGGCAAGTGGCAGGGTCAGATTCCGACATCTGGTAGTGATGCAGTGCGACAAGTGGCAGTTGGGTGCCTCAATTAATGAGGGGGCCACATTTCCTATGGATTAAAGAAAATAAATGGAATAAAAGGGGACGTGTGGATGAGGTGGCAAGTTTATTTGGGCGTGATTTGGCTAATTAAACATTAAGTCACTAATCCTTCACTTCAATAATCATTATTTCACTTTTCATGTATTTAATTCCCTTTATCCTCACACATGCGCCTCCATGTTCTCTAATTTCTAACATCCCTCTTTTCCCTATTTTCTAGCATTTATACACCTCCATTTTCCCTATTTTTAGCCTAACACTTTTATCTCCCTATTTTCTAGCTCATTGTCCTAAATGAGCCTCCATTTTTCCTATTTTCTAGCTCATTGTCCTAAATGAGCCTCCATTTTTCCTATTTTCTAGCCTCCACCTTTTTCTCTCCCTATTTCTTAGCCTAACTACTCTCTCTCCTTATTTTCATGTTTATTGTCTTAATGAGCCTCCCTTTTCTCTATTTTTTAGCACTAATGTGACTCTCTTTTTCCCTATTTTCGAGCGCATTAATTATTTTTCCTACTTTTTCCTAATCCCTAGCGCATTACTCCCATTTACTTATATTAATTCGCTATTTTTTCCTCACTTCTCCCTAATTAATGTGCATTATCCCTATTTCTCTATTTCCCACATGTGGATGTGTTTTCCTTTACTCGTGCACACCATTTCTTTAACTTCTCTTCTCCATCCATTTATTCACTTTCCAATATTCTTTATCCCTACTCTCCTCCTTATTTCCTATTATCTAGTGCATTAATTAATTAATAATTAATGGGCCTCCTTCATTTATTTCCCCCTATTTCTTAGCACTAATTCCTTTTATCTCCCACACATGAGTTTAATTTCCCTATTTCCTAGCGCTCCTCTCCACTAAAGCACTTGTTTTACACTCCTCTCACACGTGGGTTCATATTTTCCTTTCCCCTTCCCTATAGTGTGCCTCCACCCTATATTTTAGGGCGCATTCCTCTTTGCCATCCGCCCTTACTCCTCATCCCTACTCACTCAACTCCCCCTCTTGTTTCCATACGTTGATTCTCCTCCTTCTACCTTCCACACGTGCTATTTCCCTGACTCCTAACCCCTTTTATTTCCTCTTCTCCATGTGGTTACTTCATCCCATGCGCCCTCTCCCTAAAAATTAGGGTGCAAACCCTCGTTTTCTTTCTTTGACTACGCCTACCACTCCTCCTTCACTCTCACACGTGGGAGGATGATTTGTTTACCCTATGCGCATGTCTACTTCACTATTACTCACTTTCTCATGCATTTTTACTTGCCTTCTTTGCTCACTCACATGCCTCATGGACTTCATTGGTGAAGTGCGCCCCTCATAGCTATATATTGGAGTGAGCTACATTTGTTTAAGGTCGTATTTTGGCAGCAGCAGCATTCATTATTCTCTCTCTCTCTTTTCATTCTTCTTAGACTAGCTACTCTTTCTTTGTGTGAAGACACCATTGTACTGGTTTTGGACTTGTCTATTGTGGTGCAATCAACCCTTTGGTGAGACTTTAATAAATAAGTGTTGTGTTTGCATTGAACTTTCACTCTTGTCGGTAATATGTTCTCTCATTATGCATTGAATTAATAGTTTCTTAGCCATTTATCGTGACAATCTTCTATCTTTTAAGTGGTTTTCTCTTCCTTTATTTCATTTTTCTCACCCTAGCACTGTAGGATCCCTCCAAGCAATTTTAAACTATTTTTTCCTACCGCTTTGACAGAGTGTTTACACGCTGTCCAAAGCATATTTGTTGCTGTTTTGTGTGCTTTTTTCCAGAAAATCAGGTTAAAATCAGCAACCTGGTACCTTGGGACCCCCCTGAGGTTGGCGCGCACAAACCCCAATAGAGAGGAGGTTTTCCCGTGACAATTTGAGGCATCCACTCCTTGAAATAGCCCTTTTCCATCATTGGTTTTACCTTTATATCAGATTTGATTGGAGGGTGGAAAATTGTGCTAACAAATTGGCGTCATTGCCAGCGAATGCAAACCTTGGTGACAACAACATCAATGAGTTTTATTCTGATTGCTATACTTTTATTTAACTCACCTAGCAACTCCATTGGGGAAATTACACAAGAAGATATTCTTGTTTCGATTCCCTCGCAAGGTCTACTTCCGAGTTTGAGTAAACCCTAACATCTTTTCTGAATCAAGACTATAATTTTACCAAGAACTCCTCTCGAAGTTGGTAAGCATATTGAGTTTTTTGGTAAGTTCTTTTCGACAAGCACTATGGTGAGTGTATCTTTGACATCTTCATCTTTGGTTTTATTTCCATCTCGAGCTAGTAGGGTAGTAGTTGTGCTTGTTTCTATCCGAGATTAACAATATGGTTGCAGTTGTGAGACAACGAGTAGGACAGAGATTCTCTTCTTTTGAGCCACTAAGTTTTGTTGCATTCCCAAATTATCCTCATGACTTACTTGCAGGTGACTATCTTAAACGCTCCCCTCGGTTCATGGGCAAGTTGGGAGTATCGATTGAGGATCACTTGGTTGATATTTTAATAGTGTTGGAGGATTTTGGCAACATGAGGATGTGGGAATGAGGATGTTTTTGTCAACCCTTGAGGGGGAGGCACGAAAATGGCACAAGTCCCTTTTGGATGCCTCCATTAATGGATGGGATTCATTCCCTTTTGGATGCCTCCATTAATGGATGGGATTCATTCCAAGAGAGGTTCACTGAAAGATGGGCGGATAAACAAGACAACTTTTCCTTAATTAATGCTTTTGATAAAATTAAAAAGAATGAGGATGAAACTGTCACTGATTTTAATACTTATTATAAAATCCCTACTACTATAAGGCCTAATGTTGCTTATGCTTTGATTTTTTATCTTAAGGCATTTGATGGACTTTTTAGTATCTTTCTCAAGTGTAATGAGCCTCAAAATCTGGAGCAGGCCTAGGTTGCTACTATTAAATTAGAAAGACATTTTATTGCAACCTACGGTTTCATTCCGATCCATGACTTTCAATGATCGGTTGTTACAGTAGTGCAGGAAGTCCTTGTTACTAAAGATGAACCACAACTTGCACCATATCAAGTTCCCAGAGATGAATAGGAGGGTGATGGCCCAATCTTAGATGATCAAGAACCAATAGTTGCATCACTTGAGTCATATGTAGAGTTCCACAAAGATGTGTTGGGATTTGGGTACCTTAGAAAGTGGTCCCCATGTGCTTGTGAGTCTCTAAGCACAAAGGGGGAAGACTTTTACCCTTGTACTATGTACTTTGTGTCTAATTTCACTTTGACTTAGGAGATTTAAGTCAAAAGTGATATTTGGTCATTTTAGCCTAAAGTGACAATTAATTCACAATGTAGGTGAATTAATAGACATAAAGTGAGAATTATGGAAACTATGGAAACTTAAGTGAAGTGGGTTTTGAGTTGAGATATGTGTGAGATAATCTCAACCATTGATTAGGGATGAGATGAGATGATCTCATCCATCCATCATTTAGGTTTCCTTATGCTTCCTAAAGGAGGGCGCAAGGGGCAAAGGCGACTTCATTCCTTGTCATGTTCACTTGAGGAGAAGGAGAAAGGGCAAGAGGATGAGATCAGTTGCATTGAGAGAGGAGAGCTTGGGCGCATGCTTCCATGGAGAGAGGCATCTAGCTTAGGCCTCAGTTATTTGATAGTGATCACATCTGCTTGGAAGAGGGCGCACCATAGGAGTGGATGCACAGCTACCTGGTAGCAGTTTCGCTTGGAGGAAGCCAGTTGTGACTGGTTCAATGGAGAGGCAGCACAGGAGAGCACCTTCTTGTGGAGGGATTTCTTCATTGGGTCAAAGAGGAAGGAGAGCGCTTCATTTCAGTGGAGAGAGAAACAAAGGGAGAGGGCGCACCTGAGTTTGGGCGCTTATCTCACTGGATCTTGTGGCAAGGCTCGTGAGGAGTTTGCTATGTATACAGGTTCATTTGTATTGTATTACTTGTTGTATCTCATGCTTTGATCATCATTATATAAACATATATCCCAAACTAGTTTTCCCCGAGGGGTTTTATCCAGGGTTATGTTGACCAAAAATACTTGTGTCAAATTTATGCATGCTTAGAAGTGTAGATCAGCATTTTAAAGTTCAAAGATCTAGAGGTAGTCTTATGTGTTTTAATGTATTATGCATGTACTAACATTGAGTAAAGAAAACACTTGCAAGGGCACCTTAAAAGAGCACTTCACCATTAAAATATTGGGCACTTAGTTTTCCCCGAGGGGTTTTATCCAGGGTTATGTTGACCAAAAATACCTGTGTCAAATTTATGCATGCTTAGAAGTGTAGATCAGCATTTTAAAGTTCAAAGATCTAGAGGTAGTCTTATGTGTTTTAATGTATTATGCATGTACTAACATTGAGTAAAGAAAACACTTGCAAGGGCACCTTAAAAGAGCACTTAACCATTAAAATATTGGGCAGAAACTTTGGTGACTGTTTGCTGTCCTAAAACAAAAAGAGAAGACAGCCACACAGTTGAAACTTAGAGCCATCCTAAGGTCAAGGACAGACCTTAGGTGGCAGCCTCATAGGACCTCGAAAAATCTACATGGTATCAGAGCCAAAGGTGGCTTAGACTTGTTGATTTTGGAGCATTTTGGGGGGCAGTTTTGTGAGGTTTTATATCAGATTTGTTGGTTGTTTTGGACCGCAAGTTTTTAGTCCAAAACAATGGGTAAACTTCAGATCTGAAGGTACCTCTCATTCAGTGCCAATTGGACAGCTCAAGGCAGATTTTGGACAGCGAGTTGACAGTGTTTGTGGATAGTTGTGGGCGGATTTGTTGGGCTGATTTTTGACACTTGTGGACAGCCTCTTTTCACACCTGCGTGGACAAGAGTGAGGTTGTAGTGTACGACCTCTTTTCACACCTACTGACTAGGAGTGAGGTCGTGGTTTCGCTTGCCTCTTTTCACACTTCGACAGAAATGAGGCAGCGTTCCTTGCATTTGGAGCATCAAAGTGAGCGTAGTTGACAGACATGTCAGTATCTCAGATGCCTGTTGAGGACAGTTTAGCTGGGGCTAGCGATTGGTCACCTTCGAAGGCGAGGATGGTCTTTGTCTTAGAGGACCTCGAGCTATAGGACATAGTCGAGGCGGTTGTTCCAGTCATTCATGTCACTGCTCTCGTCTTGGTGGCAGAGTTCAGGAAAAGGAACAATAAGGCAAAGACCACCATTTGTGATGTAGTCAGAGATCATATCATACTCCATTTGACTGGGAAGACTTATGCATATGAGATGTGGGCATCTCTATGCAACTTGTTCGAGAGCTCTAATGAGAACCAAAAGTTGGTTCTTCATGATCGACTGAGGAGCATTCGCATGCTCAAGGATGAGTCGGTTACTTCATTCCTTGGTAGATACACCCAGATCAGAGACGAGCTTGGAACCGTCAAAGAGGTGGTGAACCCTAACTCTTTGGTGAGGACAGTTATGAATAGCTTCACCAAACCTTGGGGTCCATTCCTACACGACATTGTTGCCAGGGAGGTTATGCCTACATGGGAGAGGATGTGGGATGACTTCGTCCAAGAGGAGATTAGGCTTGCAGCCGAAGCTTCTGGACAACAACAACAATAGTCAGTTTTGGGTGTTGAGGATCTTGCTCTTTGGACAAAGGGCAAGAAGAAGATCGGCCGTGGAGGTCGGCAGGGTCCCAAGTTTGGGGCCCCACCACAGGGAAGAGAGAGCAGCAGCAGCAGTGGGCAAAAGAGAGACATGAGCACAGTGAGATGCTTTGCTTGCGGAGAGATGGGTCACTATGCAGGACAGTGTCCCAAGAAGAAGAAGAAGCAGCAGGATGTGTCAGCAGCGACAGCAGAGGAGATAGAGTTCAGTGTTCAGTTTGCGAGAGAGTGTGCATTCGTCACTACCTTGTTTGCTATTACACCATCCAACACTAGATGGGGAGACAGAGTTGATGAGGACCGACTGACTCACAGTAGTGATTCACAGGGAGATGAGACTCGGTGTCCCTGGACATCTTCAGAGTGGGTGACTGGTCCAAACAGTATAGCTATAGTTTCAGAGCAGCCAAGCAAACATAGAGTTGATGCTACAGCTTCAATGCATCACAGGTTGATGAGGAGGAATAGCAGGACACCACGGAGGCTTGAGCCTCACTTAGCTTCTGAGACGGGCAAATCAGGTTATGGATCCACTTCAGGTGGAAGTGACTTGGCGAGAGGCCAAGTTGATGACTCTTGGTGAGATACCAAGAGGTGGAGACTCTTGGTGAGATGCCAAGAGAGTGACTCTTAGTGAGATGCCAAGAGTAGGTGGAAATCCTTGGTGGGAGACCAAGGTGGAGATCCTTGGTGTGATGCCGAGATCTAGGTGATCTTGAATAGGTGGACAGACAGTTCCACTTATAAATCATACAGATTGAGTAGATCTGTGACAGAGTACACTTTCAGTGATCAGGGTACAGCCATACTCACCGAGCATATGCCAGGAGGCAACCATGTCCTCTGCAGGAACGAGATTGGTGGTGATGAGCACTTTCCCCGGTAAGAGGGAGTGTTGGGATTGGGGTACCTTGGAAAGTGGTCCCCATGTGCTTGTGAGTCTCTAAGCACAAAGGGGGAAGACTTTTACCCTTGTACTATGTACTTTGTGTCTAATTTCACTTTGACTTAGGAGATTTAAGTCAAAAGTGAAATTTGGTCATTTTA
>ML779412.1:257620-273860 GCA_009831015.1 Picea engelmannii
AGTGATATTGCTTTATTAGCCATCATTGACTTCGTCAATAATAGCATTTATTAATTGCTCATGTATTAGAGATAGTCATTGGTTTTATGAAGTACTAATCCACTGCAAGCATACTCTAGTTTTCTTTGTCTTTGTCTCGCAAGTAGGTACATTAGCAGTGGTTATATCTTGGTGACTATCTTATATCGGGCATCAATCTGTGGAAGGGTTTCCCTTTGACTTGGTCTTTATTCATTAGCCTTCATTTATCCAGATTGACTTGGGGACGTCTCCCTTGGACTTTCCCTCCTAAATAGAAAGAGCCCCCCATCGAGGTGACAGTGGGTGGGGAAGCTCATGTTACGCCGGTTTCAAGCCCTAACTCAAGCTTTCAAACCTTTCCTACAAACCGTGCGATAACAATGCCTTCATTAGCAAGTACATCAAGGCATCTTTGGGTCACTTGAGATTTCACGATTGGTCCCCCTAGAAGGTTGACTTTGTTGAGCTTTCCTATAATACTGATCACCTACCAACATGGTTACATTGTTCCTTTGAGTATGATGATTGGCCATGGCATTTTTTGAGGTAAAAATTTTGGGGTAGTTGTCTTTCCTTCCCACATGTTATTTCAATCTTTCCTTCTTCCTAATTTTAGTTTTTAGGACAACAATTTACCTTTCCTTTGCAGTATCTTTCCATTTAGTTATTTACTTTTCAACCTTTGCTTGAAGTGTCGCTAATTTTTTCCAAATTATATGAGCATGTGGTCGTGTCATGTGATGTTTTAATTTCGTAGTATAGTGGATTGCCACTACTACTATTCCTGGGTCAAATTTTGTATGTCTTATCCTTCATATGTCGAACCTTTGTGTCTATCATTAAAGTGAGCTTGGAGGGGGGTCCTGTTTGTTCATGTTCCCAAAGCATTGAGCCTTTAGGATGGGTAGTTGAAGAGACCTAGGAGAGTCTTTAGTTATCTTATGTCTTGTCTCTTCCTTCCTTATCGCTGAGTCTTCTGCTATGACTCAGTCGTCCCCCTCATCCAGCAATAGGTATATGGTACTTGGATTTTTCATCTTATATCTTCTTGAGTTATCACTTCGCACTAAGGGAAGAGAGAAATGATTGCTCTTCTTTTAAGAAAATCATCTTGCATTGACGAAGACACATCATCTGCGGATGATCCAAAAGTAGAGCACCTTGGTAGCCATTAGCCTCATTGGCAGTTATCTCACATCCAACAAAGTCGAGCATCATTAGGCCTTGACAGGATGATCCTTGTCATTGTTCAACTTCACAACGTCTTTCACAATGAGAGGTTATGCTCGTACCTTAGGACCCATTAACATTATTGGTGGTCTTCCTTTGTGCTTGGCAGGTGTTTACATTATTGACATCTGACTAAGTGACTCTCTCCCTAGTGTCAACTTCAACACATTTACCACAGGGAGGAGTGTACATAGTGGGTGGTAGCAGATAGCAGATTTGGATGAGACACCTTGTGTTTCCATGTTTCATTGGGAGGTTTATATTACTTTGACTCCATTTCCCACTGGACAGGATTTTGTATCATAGATCAACTTACAAGACCTTTTCTTCTTCACACAATTATAGGGGTCTATTTGGTACTTTCCTTCATTTCTCACAGAGCATCAGTTTAAATTTTTCAGACAAAGAGATTCATATGGTTCTCGACATCCCGCAAGGGGATCTCGTCCCCTTGAGTCGACATTGTTAACACCTGGATTTTCACCCTTGAAAATCAAGAGGGTTAAGAGCCAGCATACACTATTTTGGCTAAAATTCAGAGATTTACCCAGGTTGAGAACTTGTGTGAGACAAAGGTTTGTTCCCCATCAGAGACAGGTACAGGACTGGTAGGTGCTTGTTCTTGCTTCACAGATAGAGCTAGCACAGTTTCACATGGTTCTAAGAGAGACTTTTATTTTTAGCAGGTGACCCTACCTTTTAGGAGACAGTGACTGGATACTCATTTCACAGTTTTGAGCATACAGTATTGGTCCTTGCATTATTCTCAGCCCTATGACACTTTTTCTGGGGATCATGCAAAAACTCTATTTTTAGTAGGTTGGGCTCAAGGCCTCAGATTAGGACTCTGACAGTACAATGTTGATCCTTGGACATTATGAGTCTATTGGACCTTTTCCGAGATGACTTGCGAGTACTTTCTATTTTTAGCAGGTGGAGATCGAGGGATCAGACGATGATTCTGAGCATATATCATGGTTCCTGGAAGAAAATCGAATCCGATGAACCTATTTCAGGCGACATCCAAAGACTTACTATTTTTAGCAGGTGGAGCACCAAGGCTCGCATGTCAATTTTGATTGCATATTTGGAATCCTCATGGAAAATCAAATCCGATGAGTATCATATCATTGACATGATCTGACATTCTATTTTAGCAATGTCTATTTTTAAACATTTGACACATGGTAGTGTTTTCCTGGTCATCCTGGATGTTTTTGGTAGTGTCCTATTTTTTAGGCGCGGACACCTATTTTAAGCAGTTTCTATTTATAGCAGGGGTGGTCGCCTCCAAAGTTGACAAGTGGCAAGGTCAGATTCCGACATTTGGCAATTATGTAGTGTGACATGTGGCAATTGGGTGGCTCAATTAATAAAGTGGGCACACTTTCTAAGGATTAAAGAAAATAAATGGAATTCATTAATAAAAGGGGATGTGTGGATGAGGTGGCAAGTTTATTTGGGCGTGATTGGGCTAATTAAAGCTTAAATCACTTATCCTTCACTTCACTCATCGCTATTTCATTTTTCATGTATTTAATTCCATTTATCCTCACACATGCACCTACATTTTCCCTAATTTCTAACATCCCCCTTTTTCCTATTTTCTAGCATTAATGTGCCTCCATTTTCCCAATTATTTAGCTAAACTCCCTCTCTCTCCCTATTTTCTATCTCATTGTCCTAAATGAGCCTCCATTTTTCCTATTTTCTAGCCTCCACCTTTTTTTCTCCCTATTTCTTAGCCTAACTCCTCTCTCTCCCTATTTTCTAGATCATTGTCTTAATGAGCCTCCCTTTTCCCTATTTTTTAGCATTAATGTGCCTACATTTTCCCCTATTTTCCAGCGCATTAATTATTTATCCTACCTTTCCCTAATTCCTAGCGCATTACTCCCATTTACTTATATTAATTCCCTATTTTTTCGTCTCTTCTCCCTAGTTAATGTGCATTATCCCTATTTCTCTATTTCCCATGTGTGCATGTGTTTTCCTTTACTCATGTGCTACCTTTCTTTAACTTATCTTCTCCATCCATTTATTCACTTTCCAATATTCTTTATCCCTATTCTCCTTATTTCCTACGATAATAATTAATGTGCCTCCTTTTATTTCCCCCTATTTCTTAGCACTAATACCTTTTATCTCCCACAAGTGAGTTTTATTTCCCTATTTCCTAGCGCTCCTCTCCACTAAAGTGCTTATTCTACACTCCTCTCACACATGGGTTCATATTTCCCTTTCCCCTTCCCTATAGTGTGCCTCCTCTCTATATTTTACGGCGCATTTCTCTTTGTCATGCGCCCTTACTCCTCTTCCTCACTCACTTAACTCCTCTTTACATGCATTGATTCTCCTACTTCTACCTTCCACATGTGCTATTTCCCTAACTCCTAACCCCTTCTATTTCCTCTTCTCCATGTGGTTGCTTCATCCTATGCACCCTTTCCCTAAAAATTAGGGTGCAAACCCTCGTTTTCTTTCTTTGACTACGCCTACCACTCCTCCTTCACTCTCACACATGGGAGGATGATCTGTTTACCCTATGTGCATGTCTACTTCACTATTACTCACCTTCTCATGCATTTTTTCTTGCCTTCTTTGTTCACTCACATACCCCATGATCTTCATTGGTGAAGTGTGCCCCTCATAACTACATATTGGAGTGAGCTACACTGGTTTAAGGTCTGATTTTGGCAGCAACAACATTCATTATTCTCTCTCTCTTTTCATTCTTCTTAGACTAGCTACTCTTTCTTTGTGTGAAGACACCATTGTACTAGTTTTAGACTTGTCTATTGTGGCGCAATCAACCCTTTGGCGAGACTTTAATAAAGAAGTATTGTGTTTGCATCGAACTTTCACTCTTGTCGGTATTATGTTCTCTCTTTATGCATTGAATTAATAGTTTCTTAGCCATTTATTGTCATAATCTTCTATCTTTTAAGTGGTGTTCTCTTTCTTTCTTTAATTTTTCTCACACTAACACTGCAGGATCCCTCCAAGCAATTTTAAACTATCTTTTCCTACCACTTTGACAGAGTGTTTACACATTGTCCAAAGCATATTTGTTGTTGTTGTTGTGTGTTTTTTTTGTAGAAAATCAGGTTCAAATCAGCAACCTGGTACCTAGGGACTCCCCAATGAGGTTGGCACACACCAGCCCCAAATGAGAGGAGGTTTGTCCGTGACAATTTGGGGCATCCACTTCCCTTTTCCATCGTTGATTTTACCCTTATATCATATCTAATTAGTGTTAAAAATAATTAAGAAGTACCAAGGCAAGTGTTTCTCATCACTTAGGCGCCTAAGGGGTGAGAAAGTGCCTAATGTGGACCCTAGTCATTTAATTTGTGAGAGACAAATTAAAAGGTGACTTTTTGAGACTTAGGGAAAGTGGGTGGATAAAGCGATTTTATCTCCACTGTTGATCTCATCTCATCTCCACCGTTGGATGAGAAGACTATTCACCTTCCTCCATCAGGTCGACAAGGGTAGGACGGCACACCCTTTCTAGGGTTGATTCGTTCATTTTGTTGAGAGAGCAAGAGAAGGAGGTCGAGATTAAGAAAGAGAGAAGGCATTTGTAGAGCTAGGGCATGCACTTCAAGGCAGCAGACAGCATTTAATACAGTCCGTACAGTACGGATTTGTTGAGGTCGTACAACCATTAATGTGCACAGAAATCGAGGAGGATAGTAGCAGCATTTCTAAGAAGGTTGGTACGCATTCCAAGACACTCACATAGCATTTATTGGCACAGAAATCGAGGAACCTGCTGGACACAATTTTCTGTAGAAGAAAATCCGTACAGTCCATACAGACTTGCAAAGATTTTGAGGGCCGTACAGTCCATATTCTCTAGGCATGTTTTTCGAGGAGGTTGGCACGAGTTTTGAGGTATCATTCGACCGAGTATTCTGTACAACCATGACACAAATTTGGCACAAATTTCAAGACGATCCGTACAACATTTATTGTTGGGACAGTCGTATAGTTGTACAGATTTCTAGGACAAAAATCGGGGAGCATCTTCAAGACTGTTCAAAAGGAGCTTTTGCTGAAGAAAAAGTCTGAGATAAGTTTGTGTATTTTTCTAAAGATGAATATGTTGTAAAAGAATTTCTCTGAAGCTCACAAATAATAAAAAGCCCTCTCTCACTGGTTTTCCCCTTGTGGGTTTTTCCAAGGTCGTTGTTAGACCAAAAATCACCATGTTATAATTTTTTGAGTGATGTGTTGCTGATATGTTTTTATTTCTGCATTAAAAGATGTTCAGAATCCTCATGTTTCAGTTATGAAAATTTTATTTTATGCCGAGTTTAATTAGCTATCATAAAACTGGGTTTGGGCATTAAACATTGGTTGAAAAATCAGCGACTTGAAACTAGGTGGGGTCTGAAATTTTACAATTAGAGGGTGGAAAAGTGTGCTAACAAGTCCTAAGTGATTCATGGCAGGGTCTGAAAGACAAGGTTGCACCCGTATCTAATAGACATGAATTTCAAGTGGTAGAGGATACAATGCTTGATGGTCAATTTTGGGAACATATTAGGTATGTTCTAGAGTTCACCAAGCCAATTTATAGTATGCTAGGCCAAATTAAAGACATTGTTGAGTCGAGAGATGTGATCTTGCATGATCATATCCCTAAACATGTGCTCAAAAGGTGGGATAATCAAAATGTTCGAATACATTCCCTAGCATATGTCCATACACCCAAATATTATTCTCCATCTTGGTTGGCCCTGTTACCCA
This sequence comes from Picea engelmannii, assembly GCA_009831015.1. Taxonomy (NCBI): domain Eukaryota; kingdom Viridiplantae; phylum Streptophyta; class Pinopsida; order Pinales; family Pinaceae; genus Picea; species Picea engelmannii. Next base: position 263,630 of record ML779412.1, read on the forward strand.
CCAAGTTGCACTAGGAAGGACTTGCAGTTGAGGTGCCGAAGTTGAACAAGATACATGTTCAAAATTCAGAGTTCAAAAGTTCAGTTGGCCATTATGGCTCATTTTCTTCCTTTTTACCTCATTTCCATACCCCTATGGGGAATTGCAATAAGATGAGCTAGCATGAAGAACTTTGTAAAAGGCTTAGCCCTCTAAGACTTGGTCATTAGTACATTACTCTAGAGTGTTTTGTTTTTTACATTTTAATTATATCTTGTTGGCTTAGTAGCGAGTTATAAGTCTTAAGTGTTTTCACTCAATTAGCTCCAAAGTTGGAGTATGTCCTAGTGGCTAAGCCTTAGTGTGATGTCTAAGTCCGGTGTCTAATATATATTACCATGCTAGTCATCATTTTTGAGTCATATGGAAATTGCACTGCGTCCCCCTTAGGAGTTTTAAATGTTTTCTGCAAATAAAAAATTTCCCACAAAACGAGATTTTTTTAATTGTAATTGATGAATGAGTTAAAAAAGTGGTACTAGGAGGCATCATATGCCTTATGTGTATTCATTTTCTTGCTTAGAATACCCACTTTACCTGTGTACCCATTTTCTGAGTGAAAATAGTGATTTTTAATCACTAAAAGTCAACTTTACTCACAAAAGGTGAATAAAAGACATAAAAAAGACAAAAAATCAGCAAGTGCTATTTTTTAGGAAACATGTCGAGAACATGTTTTGAGTTAACTCATCCCCTCTTTGAGTTCACTGAGCCTTGTTGGAAATCAAGAGAAAGGTTGTTGGGAGCGAGGAGCGGAATCGGGAAGTGGGAGCGGGAGCGGGAGCATCAATTTTAAAAAAATTCCGGGAGCGAGAGCGTTTTTTATATAATACATAAAAAATATATATTTTGATGCATATATATAAAAAAAATATGCAGAATGTTGAATCAATTGCAAAAAAAATGAAAACATAGATATAAGATCACTTAACTAATTGATTAGTGATGAATCGTGATCACTAAAGCATCAACGGTCAACCATTTAGTTCATGTATAACATCAATCATAAACATTTGTCAACAATAGATTGTAAAAGACATCAACCACAAAATGAAATAGAGTCTAGACTCTAGAGCATCATATTCATTACCAAAGAGTTGTATGACTCATTGAATAGTTCAAACTTCAAACTTCAAAACTTCAAAATTCAAATTTCAATCTTCAAAAATAAATTGTCATATAATGTTCAACTTCAAACTTCATAACTTCATTGTTTACAAAATAAGCCATAATAAAGAGTCAAGACTCAAGACTCAAGAGAAAGTACTAAGTTCTAGAATATAGAGACTACTTCTAAAGAGGAAACAAAAAAAGAGATCTAGTATACAGTAGCAAGTACTAAGTACTATTCTCTAAGTTTTCCTCTTGCCACGAGAAACTTCTAGTTTTTTATCCCGTGATCTTTGAAGAGAAGTAAGAACATGCGGAAGTGATCATGGAACACGACCAGCAGCTGAATGGCCCCCACGTGACAATGGACGTTGTCAAGATAAAGGTAAAATTGTTGAATTTGGAACACTGCTAGTGGATGGGGGTGGCATCTCTCCTCCAGGAATATGATCACCATCACAATCACCCAAAAGTTCCTCTTCCAAGCATTCTAAAACAATGGCTCCATCCTCCAAATTAGTCTCCTCTGGATTATTGTCCCAATTCATATCTCTTTTAAAGTTATATAAAGCACTCTCCTCCCCTGTATCACAATAATGTGACAACAACCTCAAGTTGCAATGCACATAAACCAAGTTTTCAGCCTGATCTGCATTCAAGTTGTTTCTCTTTACACTGTGGGTGAAGTTATAGGTGCTCCAACACCTCTCTGCAGAAGAGGTGTTAACAACCTGAGAAAGCACCGTCACCGCCAATTTATGCAAATTTTTGGCAGAGTAGCCATACATGTTCCACCATTCGATAGAACCCATCCTGTCTCGATCTTTGGTTGCATGCAAGTTACCAAAGACTCCATTCTCATTGACGTATTTGCTCAATTTGCTTCATACTTGAGCACACTCCTCTTCATCAGGTACCAACTTGTCCAATTCAACCATATATCCATTTTGCACCTCTGGATCTATGTGTGGTTTTTTCCTTTCCCCAACCCTAGGTGTTGGTTGGGCCAACCAAGATGAAGAATAATATTTTGGGGTAAGGACATATGCCGGGGCATGGAGTGGAACATTCAAATTATCCAACCTTTTGACCACATGTTTATGGATATGATCATACAAGATCGCATCCCTCGACTGAACAATGTCTTTGATTTGGCCTAGCATGTTGTCCATCTGCTCATACACCTCTCCAATCACCGGCTGATCTATATCTGCAAACCGAATCATACTATAAATGGGTTTGGTGAACTACAAAATATACCAAACCTGATGCCAAAAATGGCCATCAAGAACTATGTCCTCCACCTCCTGAAAGTCAATTCTCTCAGATGCAGATGTAACCCTGTCTTTTAGATCCTGCCATGAATCACTCGAGGCCATACTAGCCAATGCCTCTCTTACTTTCAACAAGCGCATGAAGGTGAGATAATAGCTAGCAAATCTAGTCTTTGGAATCTTTAGTGACTCCAACTTGGAGTGATTTCGAAAAATGAAGTGGGCCATGCTACGATTGGTAATAAATCTTGTCATCTTCTTCCCTCTCTTGTATAAAGCACCAATCCATTTATAATCATGGTCCTTCATTTTAATGATAGCCTGCATCAAAAGGTTCATTGTGTGAACCAAACACCCCGACCAATATATATTGGGGTACCTATCTTCAATGATTGCTCCTGTTGCCTTACAATTAGCAGCATCATCAGTGATGAATTGAATGACATTGTAGGGCCCAATCTCTTGAATGGTTTTAAGCAAGGCCTCTGCAATATTAATACCTATCTTGTAGCGATCTGAGTAGTCATGGGTTGAAGGGAAGATCGCACCACTAGCAGAGACACCAAGAATATTTATCAATGGCCTACCTTTCACATTTGTCCAACCATCAGATACAATTGATACCCCATGTCGGTTCCAATTATTTGTAAAATTTCCTAGAGCACCTTGGATTTTGACTCTTTCCATGTAAAGTCCCAAGGTTCTAGCTTTGTCATACCCAGGGCTCCTATCTCTGTTAGGGGCACCATTAATGCCTTGGACCATTTCATGCCAATATGGTGAGCGAAGAACATTGAATGGTATACCACATGCATAGAGAAACCTGAAAATTTTTCCATCCACATCATCTCTACAACCTTGGTCAAGGAAATCTGATAGTGTTCTACGTGAAGGCGAAGGCGAGAATGCACTACCATGGGCAGATGCAACTCAACCACTAAACATTCTTTGTGTATTCTGATGTTCAACCTTTGGCTTTTTGGCTTTGTTTTGTGCTACCTCCTCTTCCCTTTAGCATTTGAGTCTTTCTTCAGGATCCACTTTCACACAGGTTTTGATTCCTATACTCTTACCTTCATCCCAATACATAGTCCCACATAGGTGCTTTCTCACATGGGTATAGGAACCTGTGTCTTCTATATGACAATGGTGGCATATAAATTTTCCTGTTCCACCCCCTTTCCCTCCAGTAAGCTTTGTGACATACTTCTAGAGAGGTGTGTTCCTCTCTTTAACTTTTTGGGGATCATGATCATCACTGCCATTCATTGTCTTCATCCCCTTCCATTCCTTCTTCGTCTCCTTGGTATGTGTTGTCCACTTCTATTTCATCCTCACTATCATGCATATTTCGACGTGAACTTCCCACCACCATCATTATAACAAAAAATGGAACCAAAATGGCATACCACATTGACATCAACATCATGAATATTGAACCTTGATAATAACTTGCTACCTGCAATAGAATGATGGAGGAGAAATTAGAAAGAGTAGGAGAAGAAAACATTAAAATATTCAACATAGCATATGCCATAATATACTAGTTTACAACACATGCATTTTTTTTAAAACAAAACAAGAAAGAAAAATGGGCCTAAGAGCCTACCTCTTTAGCTCTCCAATGGTGGTTGAATATGACTATGGTAGCCTTGAATCTCCCTCCAAGCTCTCACAAATGGCAACCTTCAAAGTTTAATGGCAATCTCCCTTACAAACTCTCCAATCTCTCTTCCAATCTCTCCAATCTCCCTATGGGAGCCTTCAATATTTCTTCCAAGCTCTTCAATCTCCCTTCAATCTCCTCAAGAACTAGCAAGTTGCAAGAACACTCTCAAAGTCAAAACCCGATTAGCAAAGATGAGTGAAGTGAATGAAATGAGTAATAGAATGAGAGAAAAAGGAGTGAATGCATGTTTAAACTACTTACCCAACCCTAGGCTACCTTTCCCTTCCCTCATTTCTCTTCAAAAACCAAAAAAAAACTCCCTAAAGCTTCCTCACGCGCATGGGCCTTGGGGAGCGTTTTTTAAGTAGGGAGCGTCCAGGGAGCGAACGCTCCCTAAGGAGGGAGCGTGTGCTCCCTCCTCAAGGACCATTCACTCCCTACAAAACCAGGGAGTGCTAATTTTCCCTAGGGAGCGCACTCCCTAAACGCTCCCGTTCGGAGCACGATTCTGGAGCGGGATCGAGAGGGGCGAGGGGCACTCCCCCACAGCATAGATAAAGAGTGAGTTTATTGGTAGTTTTCATGAGTTTGATGAGATCTCTACGAGGAGGTGCGCACCCCTCTCAAGAGGTGGCACACCCTTGAGGAGAGGCACCTACCTCTTGAGAGGTGGCGACCTCTCACTCCTTCAATCACTCACATGTAGCACTCCAATAGGGTTTTGGGAGATGTGGCAGCTCATGCCTCACACTTGTTCCAACTTTCCTCAACAATTGGTGTGCCCTCTCTTCCAAGTGGTGCGCCCTCCCTCATGGGAATTTACAACCGGTTTCTTATCTAATCAACCATTCCTCTCCTCGTTTGGCTAATGGGAGTTAGGGTCAAGCTTGTTGGTGTAATACTATTGTAACATTTTACTATTGGAATAAAGAATTTGGAAGTCAGATGGTGTATTGTACTACATGTGTGGATGCTTGATGTTCATAGTTACTCATTTGAGGTAACCGTAGACTAGTTGCTCTCCTTTCTATTTTGTTAAATTGGCCCTCGAGTAATGTATTTCTTTAACTAGGTTGTTATTTTGATCTCAATACTCTTCACATATGCGGTTAAAGATTTGTATGTCAATTTAGTTTAATTGCATACTATCTAGATTGTTGGCAAGTGTGGCTAAGATTTCCAGGTTCTTGAGCTTGGAGAGGTCGAGCATTTGAGTGCAATCCTCCACAACCTTCAAGCTTTTGCAAGAATAGAGTCCCTCAACTTTCCACCAAGAGACTCCATAGCCCAAGGATTCCAATCCCTCAAGCCTCTCTTTCTCTTTTTCATCAAAATTCTAAACTCTTTTGGTTACTTGTTCATGTATGCAATTGCTAGATATATTTTGTAATTCTAAATCTTAAGTATTTTTAGCCTTGCATGCATAGGTTAGACTAGATCTATTTTGCACTTTCAAGTCTTATTCAACAATTGGATCTAACATAAGGAAAGACTCATTTTTAGCAAGTTTTCATTTAGATCTCTTAAGGCTAAAGAGTTTTTCTCTTTCAAAGAGCTTTAAATCTAAATTTGGCAAACTTAGTGACATTATACTTGCTGTTTTAGTACAGCACGCAATACCACTAACAAGGCTCATCATTTTCTTGCTTTCTTAGTCCTTAGTTTGCTAACTTAGCATAGGTTTCATTTGGCAACTTTTTTATACTAATAACATCCTTTTGTAGGTACTTTCTAAGACTTTTTGAGCATCTTTCAGCGGTTTTAGCTTTCTGTTTTTTGCAGTTTTACGGACAGCCAAGAGGAATTTCTATCGAAATTTTGAAGATCTGGACCATCCAAGACCCCCGGGAGCACCTTTCCTCATCAAAATAAACTTCTCTCAAGAACTTGTCAACTTGTTGATCCAAAACTATAAGGATCACAAGCCTTCCCAAAAAGAGATTGTAACCAAAATTAATAAAATTAGTGGGCTACCCAGCGCCCAATTTCCATCCCCCCAGAGGGGGATCAGTGTCTTTGTGTGATTGCTCCATCTATATTCTTTTCATTTCCTTTTATTTCCTATTAATCTAAAAAGATAATATCAATCACAACACCGCAAAACATTAGAGCAATTTCAATTTCTAGTTTAACTTAGTTTAGACTTCAATTTCTAGGTTAGATTTCAATTTCTGCAATTTTTAAAGTTGGAAATAAACATCCCCTCAACTTCCCTCCGTATGTTCTTGACCCCTCATTTGCAAGCTTCGGCTTGATCTCTGGTGTGGGTTCCACACAGAATGGGGACTGGTCAATATGGATTTAGTTTTAACTAGGACAATCTGATAGTTTTTATTGTTCAATTGGGACAATACATCAAGCTTGTTTGTCAAGTCAAGGGGATACTCATTAATGAGATTCAATCTCTCCTTGTTGGACCTCCGACACTGCTCCTTGTATTGGATTTTGTATTGAACATGTGTGTGAAATCAGGGGGATATTCTCCTCGTTGGACCTCTGACATAGTTCTTTGCATCCAATTGAGGGATAACCTCTAAAGGGAAACATTTAGATTATATTTCTTCTATTGTTATCACTCCACACACTTCACATTCATAAGTGGACTTGCACTCACAATAGCCACTTCACAATAAACCCACAAAATTAATAACTCATTTTAATAATAAAATTATCAAGAGCACTCCATAACATTCTCATTTCAGCAGCGTTTGACATCTTGCAACTATCTTTACATTTGGCACTGGTCTTTATGTATTGCTTATCATTTCCATTTAAGCACTTGTATCTGTTTTTATTGTTGTTGTTGGATATTCTCAAATTTTCAGTAGCAATAGATTTAAAAGAGTATTTTGACCTTCATTTAATATTCAATAACCATATACTGAAAATATAAGCAAGATCTAGAAGCAGATAGACAAGCACACGAAGACACGAAGATTTATCCTGGAAAAACCCCAAACTCGAAGAAAAACCCAACCAACTTTTCTTAGAGAGAATCTTTTTGATAATACAAAACAACCATGGACAAGCTCTATTCACAAGAGCAAAACCAGTAATGAAGAAACCCTGATAACAAGAACTTATCTCTTTTCCTTTTCAAACCCTAGCGAGGGTAGAAAACTATGTCACAACCCTAGCGCAACTCTTCTATAGGTAGCGCACAAGAGAAACTAGCAAGAACCCCAGTTGGAGCATCTCCTAGGGTTGCCTCGGACGTGGCCTCCTTTTCCTTCCTGAGTGAGTTGTGGAAGTATCTTCCAATGAGGAAGTCGTCACCCCTATTTATATTCATCAAGTCACTTTACTGGGGCCGACTTCTCATCCTGGAAAATCTATTTTTTCTGCCTTATTTTCCAATGTGGCCGACTTCTCTTCTGGGGTCTTCAATATTACTTTATTGTTTTCCTGTGGGCCGACTTCTCTTCCTGCAATTCTATTTCCACTTTATTCTTTTCCTGTGGCACGACTTCTCTTCCGGGTTGTTCTTCAATTGTTCAATGGCCTTGCTTTGACTTCTTGTAATCTTCTTCTTCTCTAAGAAATGTTGTCCAGGAGGGAATACCTCACGCTACTACCAAAACATCAACACTTTCGCTTAGCTAGGGAGGTATTCTTCTATGATGTTCTCCTCTAGTAGTCCCAATCATACCCATCCATTTCACATGGCATGGGAAAGACTACCACCATAGTCTCAAGACTATGCTGCAAGTATCTACTGGTCCCAATCACACCCATCCACTTCACATGGCATCAGAAATTCTACCACCATAGTCACAAGACTACGCTGCAAGTATCTATGATGTTTCTCCTCTCCTAGTAATCCCAATCACATCCATCCACTTCACATGGTATGGGCAAGACTACCACCATAGCCCCATTCACACCTAGCCACTTCATATGGCTTAAGCAAGGCTACGCCATGGTCCTAATCACACCTAGCCACTTCACATGGCGTAACAAAGACCATGCTACAAGTCCCAATCACAACTAGCGACTTCATATGGTGTAGGCAAGACTTGTACCAGGATACTCATTACTCCCTCAGTCACTTCACATTACTGATCTCGCAAACCCTTGGCCAAAGGGAGAGTATCTACACGTTGTAGGATAAACATCACAACGCTCTCTCAACGAGGGTGGACATTCTGCATCATGCCAAGCTTGTCTCTGAAATACTCATACTTCACTTTAGACAGAGGCTTGGTGAGAATTTTCGTTGTTTGCTCATCTATCGATATGTATCGGAGTCATACTGCTCCTTTCTGCACAATGTCTCAGATGAAATGGTATTTGATCTCTATATGCTTTGACTTGTCATGAAAGACTGGATTCTTTGAAAGATTCACACAACCTTAATTATCATAATATATCAAAGTTGGCTCCAACTCTAGATCAAATAACCCTGCAAGCAACTTCTGAAGCCACATTGCTTCACAGCTTGCAACACTAGCTGCTATATATTCTACCTCTGTTGTATTGAGTGTCATTAACGTATGTTTTCTGCTCAACCATGAGATCATACATGATCCCAAACTGAAGCAACATCATGATGTGCTTTTCATGTCCACTGCACTCCCCGCCCAGTTAAAGTTTGTATAACCTTGCAGCTTTACTTCACCGTCTGAGATATATCCGAGTCCATATCCAACCGTACCATGCAGGCACTTCAACACATGCTTTGCTGCTACCAAATGTACATGTCTAGGCTCAACCATGTACTAACTCAATGTCTTCATCACAAAGCATATATCCGGCTTGGTGTTAACCAACTGTATGTACATCATGGGAGCAACCAAATCTAAAGAAGAATCACTTAAGAGCTTCAAATTCTTAACCATAGGTGTGGCCATGGACTTGCAGTCCATCATATCCCGAATCTTTGCAGGATCTCAACTATATACTTTCCTTGGCTAAGGAAGATTTCATCTAGTCTCTGCCCCACTTCTAATCCCAAGAAATAGTGCATCAAACCCAGATCCTTCATTTCGAACTCTGAAGTGAGTTCCCTCTTGCACCCATCTATGAGCTTCTCATCCCCTATAAGAAACAGGTCATCCACATATAGTAGCTTCTCAGAGGAGCGTTCTCCAAGTCAACCAAGCTCGATATGGGGAGAAGATCAGGGGCGTCCCCACAGATCGACCCAGCCCATCCACCTGGGGAGAAGACCCATCACAGGTCGACCCAGCCCAGCACAACAAAGGAGAAGACCCGTCACAGGTCAACCCAGCTTAGTCCATCGGGGAGAAGACAGGGAGAAGGCACAACACACTCGCAGATCAACCCAGCCTGCTGCCCTGGGGAGAAGATCTGGAGAGTGTCCTCACAGGTCGAACCAGCCCACTACTCTGGGGAGAAGACCTGGAGAGATATCTCAACCACATGGGTTACAAACCAAAGGTCATTGGGCACCATCCCAATAGAACTTATCAGTCCGTCGATAAGTGCCATACTCAACCAGTGTTTTAAAAACCGGAAACCGGTCGGTTTGACCGGTTTGATGGTCAACCGATTCAAACCAGCCAATAAACCGAACCGGTAGGCCGGTTTATGACCAAACCGACCGGTTTGGTCATAAACCGGTCGGTTTGTCCCTAAAACCTAAAACCTAAGTAACAGAAAAGTACTTGGCTCATGTTTTCTCATGCAAGTTGGAGCTGTAAGGTGTTTTGGTGTGCAGCTGAGGGTTATTTTTCCTTACTAATGTTATTTGAAGATATCCCCACCCCCTCCATTTCACCCACCTTAGTAATTAATGGTAATGTTAAATTCTTAAAGTAAAAGGATGAAAATGAAAGATAAAGGAGAATTCTCCTTTATCTTTCATTTTCATCCTTTTACTTAAATTTTTAACATTACCATTAATTGTTTCAAGATGTTTGAGAGTAGTTCCAACCTCATTGGACTTCATATGGAGAAAGTAGAATTTTAGGTCCCATTCAAAGTTCAACATACTTAACAGTTTTCAGGATTTCAAGATTGGCAAGATTGCAATATTTCCACTCGATTCTATCATGTATGAGGGTATGGAACTGACATTTAATCAAGAGAACCAAGCCCTTTATGTACCTCGATGTTGGTGGCATTGATTGTTGAACTATTTTGTCACGATCCCAGTAAAAATGTACCCTTCACTCAA
>ML779412.1:290432-310328 GCA_009831015.1 Picea engelmannii
TATCTCTGTGTTTATGGTTGCATCTCTGATATATTTCTGTTATATTACTGGATATACGCGATATCTCTGTGCATTTCTTTATTATATCTCCGCTCTCATTTCGTGCCGAAAATAATCCGGATCACACTTGCCACTTACTTAGCCATAGAGCGACCTAATTGAAGTGTGCTAATCGATCCCCCATAATGCTAAAATATGGGTGCATCAGCCTCAATTGTGATAGGAGGAAGCTTCTTCAAAGAAAAATTTATTTATATATTTATTATATAATATATTTAGGTATATTACACCTTATAACCAGTGAGTTTTCATACAATTAAGCAGACTCTAGGGAAAGGAAATAAACAATAGCCCATAAAAATAAAAAATAGCCCACCTAAATCTGAATTTCATCAACATAAAACAATACAGAACCATTTTCTCTAGCTTTTGAAATAGAAGACCTTGACCAGCTCTAGGAATGTCAAGCCTTTACCGTGAACAGTTGTAACCGAAATGTTAGCCAAAACAAGGCAAATCAGCAATACTTTAACAAGTAAATGAACATTTAGCATCTTCAGTTGCCACCCAAGGGTTCTACTTGGTGCAAATCAACAAGGGAAGAATTAAAACAGGAAAACTAGGATTGCAGCTAGACATAGTATATAAAATCACACGTTCCTAGTGATGAAATAAAATGTAGGAGTTCAAAACCCACAATTACATAGTCTCCTTCACCAGCAGTTGGTGCATGATGAGCATAGCGACATTCATCAGCTTCTCTTGTGCAACGACCACGTACAAAATCCCTGCAGATCTGAGAGACCAGAAAAAAAAACAGTCAATTAGATATTATATCAAAGTAAAAGTAGCCACGTTCAGACAACAATCATTTCACCATGACATGAAAAAGAAATTGACAAAGTGCCAAAACAAAACATTTTTGGTTGTATATGATTCGCCTACATATAGTGTTAACAGTAAGCTAAAAGAAATATTTAGCCCATGTAACTGCACTTTAGTTGCTCTCGTGTGGAAAGCTAAAAACTTCAATGCTTTTAACGAACTCGATATCCATTATCACATTCAATTCAATTAATTGATCAATGATAAACCGCCATCAAAATAGATTTCAATTCTTTTGACATATTCAGTTATGGAAATTACATTCCTCTAATCCCACTAGATGATTCCATGGCCACAACACAAAAATGAAGAATGACCACATTGCTTGCTATGTATCAAATCCCTTTCTTAGGATGTAACATGTCACATTTAAGTGACAACGGATTGATGCAATGATCTAATCGGGAAGTAATGTCAATGAATCATTACTAAACAGCACAAGGTGATCTCTAGTGCAACTACAGATGGAATCTAGATGCAACAAAACAAGAGATGAAGGGTGGATAGGACTGATACAAAGAGAAGTTACAATCAAAGAAGAGGGGTGATTGGATTAGAATGGCAGCAAAGTGGACACGTCATCTTCCAAGATCTGATAGCAACAGTATTTTTGTCAACGGACATTCAGGAGGGTGTATAGGGCAAATGGCACTAATAAAGTCTTCAAGACAATATATACAAAAAAAAGATATTGTACGGAGAACAATGACAATACTTGCTATGTATCAAACTCCTTTCTCACAATTAAAAAATGTCCCAAGTGAGTGAAAATGGTGAGATGCAGTGGTCTAATTTGGCAGTAATGGCAATAGATGATTACTAAAAGCAAGAGTAGATATCAAGTGAAACTACAAATACAATCTAGATGCAACCAAATAAGAGATGAAGGGTGAGTAGAATTGATAAAATAAGATAATTTCATTAATGTTCAATGAATGACCATCATTGTCCCTCAGGACAAGAGATAGACACCTTTGGTCTAGATATCAAAAGAAAGTAGCAAGGGACTCTCCTAACTCTCTTTAAAGACAATGGAACCTCCCTTTGATCTCATAGTGTTGCAATTAGTTCAGAAATTCACCATATTATACCCAGATTTCAGCCTCCAATTAAGTTATAACAGCAAGCATTAAAACCTTTACTAGCTGCACTTAATGAGCAGAAACACTAATTAATATAGTTCTGAAACTAAATCTGCAGAGGAATTATATTCTAACAGTGAACAAAATATCCATAATGCACCATGAAAAATCTGGGTAAAACCCCAAGAAGAATAACACAGAAAATGTGACAAATTGAGGAGAAAGTTTCTTATTCATCTTTAGGGAAATTTCTGAGTATAACAGCAGCTTAAACTCAGCATTTACATCTGAACTCACTCTTTCTGAGCAGAAAACAGCACAAATATCCAATGTCATAGTCTGAAATCATAAACATACTTCCAAGACAACCTGTACGAACTGTACAGTCACTTACAGCAGATACAATCTTAATTTTCGTGCCCAGAATTAAGGTACAGATCCGTACCTTACTGTACGGACTTCTTATCAGCAGAGAAAACTCCTAGAAACTCGTGCCAATACACAGCAGAGATTTCTGAGTTAGCTAGAGCTGCAAGGCAAGCAAGATGTTGTACGGCCTCCTCCAAACCGTACTGTACGGCCTCCACTGATGTTGAAGCTATCTAGGAATGCGTGCCAATCCTCCTAGGGATGCGTTCTTCCTCCTGACTGTAGAAACCCTTTCCCTCCAAGCTAAGAAACTTCCTTGGGATGCATGCCCCTTTAACTTCCCTCAAGCTCTCCTCAACAAGTGCGGCCTCATCTCCTAATGAGCTGCCTTTTATCAATTTCGAATTGTAACTCCTCTAACCCTTGATTTCCCTCAAGTGACTCTTCACTTACCCTTGAGATCAACGATTTAATCATTCGTTGAGGTCACTTAAGTTAATAAAGTGACCCATAACATCATAAAGTCACTTTTACATTTCGAAATTAAAAGACTCAACTTTATAAAATCACTTTATAAAGTCACTTTATAATTATAAAGTTACTAAGAGATAATTTGCTTGGTCACTTCCGCATGTTGAGCGCTGTCAATGCAGAAGTACCTCCAAGCTACCAAATCTCAACACTCCCTCTTAGCGAGAGAGGTACTTCTGGTATCACCACCAGAATCTGTCTCCATCTCATTAGCTGCCATAGCTGCTCCCTTTGTACTACAAGTCTCTGCTCCCTCTGAACATGAAGCCACTACTCCCACTGCACTGGAAGCCTCTGCTGCTACATCCGTTGTACCACGAACTAAAGACATGCTCCTAGGAGACTGCACACTCTCTTGAGCATCCATCTGTGTCGACTCATGCCTACTGAGTCCTTTGAGAGTCCCGGAAGAAGACTGAGTCCCATGGATCAACTCTCTCTCACGTGCTACCTGCCAACTCTCCAACATAGAATCTGAGTCCAGAAATCCACTGGACCACAACACAGGTCTACCCAACAACCTGTACAATCCCTCATACTTGACACCAAGCATCATTGTTGTTTCAGCAGTTGCTTCTACAGGATATAAAAACACATGTCCACCGTAGAAGACAACTCCAAATCCACTCTCATCCAAAGATGACACTGAGAGCAAATTAATTGTCAACTCTGGAATATATAACACCTCGCCAACTTCCAGAAGACCTCCTGACTCTAGTTGGAATCTCACCCTTCCAACCCCCTTTACTGCAAGTTGTGGGCCGGCTCCACAATTCACTCTACAGTCTGAGTCTATCTCTGTAAGATCGAGGAAAACTGACCTCAACCCAGTCATGTGCCGAGAAGCTCCACTGTCCACAAACCAAGACTCAATGTCCTCGAACGCTAGGCATCCACTGCCCACGGGACCAATCATGAGAGAGAACTCCTTCTCATATCTCTCAGCAAACTCTGCAACTAATGCTAAAGCTGACACCTCTGGTTCCAGTTTCTTCTTCTTGTTGTTCGGACATTGACTAGCATAGTGGCCAGTCTTGTGACATGCAAAGCATTTCACCTTGCTCATGTCCTTCTTCTCATTGCCCTTTTCCATACGAGCAACGTTCTTGTCGTCTGCACCATCCAATGCCTTTTCCTGAAACCCCTCCTGGATCTCCTCCTGTGTAAAATCATCCCATAATCTGCTCCAGTCATGGAACTTCTCTCTCCCCACCACACACTTAACGAAAACCTCCCACTCTTTGGTGAAGCCTTTGAGGGCTAACCGCACCAATTCTGAGTCAAGAATGACTTCTCCAACAGCTGCCAACTAATCCTTCACCTGTGCAACCTGGGTGAGGTAGGTGGCCACACTCTCTCCTTTGACCATCCTAGCTCCATGGAGCTTGTCTCGGAGAGAAATTTTTCGGTTCTCGTTCTTAGCCTCATACAAGCCTTTCAGTGCAACCCACATTTCATTGGTTGTCTTCTTCTCAGCCAAGTGTGGAATAAGGTGGTCTTTGACCTCATCCAAGATGATTCTCTGAGTGTTAGCTTCATTCACCTCATGAACATCAAGAGTTGTGGGATCTATAGGTACAGCTACAACGGTGTTCGCAAACAACCACAATTTGTTCTCCTTGAGAACACTGTTGATTCTAACCTTCCACTACAGGTAGTTGGAGACTCCCTCCAATCTATCTTCAAACCTGATGTTGGAAGTTATCTTTGTCCACCTGACAAAGAACCTATTTCTGTCTTCTTCAAGCAAATGTACCAGCAAATCACTTGTTGTCCCAAGTGCCAAACTTCTGCCCACTGAACTACAAAGCACTTGCTCTAATACCATGTTGAAATTAGTTCAGAAATTCACCATATTATACCCAGAATTCAACCTCCAATTAAGTCATAACAACAAGCATTAAAACCTTTACTAGCTGCACTTAATTAGCAGAAACACTAATTAATATAGTTCTGAAACTAAATCTGCAGCGGAATTATATTCTAACAGTGGACAAAATATCCATAATGCACCATGAAAAATCTGGGTAAAACCCCAAGAAGAATAACACAGAAAATGTGACAAATTGAGGAGAAAGTATCTTATTCAGCTTTAGGGAAATTTATGAGTATAATAGCAGCTTAAACTCGGCGTTTACATCTAAACTTTCACTCTTTCTAAGCAGAAAACAGCACAAATATCCAATGTAATACAATCTGAAATCATAAACAGACTTCCAAGACAACCTATACGAACTGTACAGTCACTAACAGCAGATATAATCTTGATTTTCGTGCCCAGAATTAAGGTACAGATCTGCACCTTACTGTACGGACTTCTTATCAGCAGAGAAAACTCCTAGAAACTCGTGCCAATACACAGCAAAGATTTTTGAGTTAGCTAGAGCTGCAAGGTAAGAAAAAGATGTTGTACGACCTCCTCCAAACCATATTGTACGGCCTCCACTGATGCTGAAGCTATCTAGGAATGCATGCCAATCCTCCTAGGGATGCGTGCCTCCACCTAGCTACAGAAACCCTTTCCCTCCAAGCTAAGAAACTTCCTTGGGATGCGTGCCCCTTCAACTTCCCTCAAGCTCTCCTCAACAAGTGTGCCCTCATCTCCTAATGAGCTGCCTTTTATCAATTTCGAATTGTAACTCCTCTAACCCTTGATCTCCCTCAAGTGACTCTTCACTTACCCTTGAGATCAACGGTCACGATTTAATCATTCGTTCAGGTCATTTAAGTTAATAAAGTGACCCATAACATCATAAAGTCACTTTTACATTTCAAAATTAAAAGACTCAACTTTATAAAATCACTTTATAAAGTCACTTTATAATTATAAAGTTACTAGGAGATAATTTGCTTAGTCACTTCCGCATGCTGAGCGTTGCCAATGCAGAAGTACCTCCAAGCTACCAAATCTCAACACATAGTACACAAGGCAATGAAAGATAAGGTGCTCCTTCAACTTGATGTCTTGTGGGCTACAAGTGATAAACTTGACAAAACCTCTCCGGTCTCAGAATGTGATGATTTGTCTCAATCTAGAATCGATGTGAACTTCTGAACTAGACCAAAGGATTCATGAGGTTATGCATCCAATGCTTCCAACTATACTCAAGTCCAAAAATAAGGCCATTTCCCAACTACATGAAATGCTCCAAATAGAAAGGCATCTTAGGACCGAGGTCCTTAAGAAGGGCAATCCACCTGAATTATATGTATTGTTTATAAATATCCTCTCTCATCACCTTGTTCAACTCCTACTTAGAGGGAAAGAGGTGAACAAGAGCATCAAAAAAGTACCTAAAAGGGAGGGAGGCAATCAATAAAAATGCCAACAAGTTGGAGGAGTAAAGATGCCTCGAGAAACCAACACCTTAGTCATCCAAGGAGAGGATTGCATATGCATGATAAATCTCCTTTGAGGAGAAAGTGTCAAGAAAGGATCTCGCTCTCTTTCAAAAGCTATGCCACTTGAGGACCATATCCTATTGAAAAAGGATACTAATCTGAAAATAGTCTTGAGATGCATAGGATGAGCAACAAATTCTAGTTATATGATGTCACGTGGAACTGCCAACATATGTCAAATCATGTGCTACAAAATAAGTAATTGGACTCTCTTAACTTTGGTCCAGTCAAATAAAATAAGCCTAGGTATCCAAACCTTGAAGCCATAAAGTATTGTGGGCTTGATTGCATCATAAGCGTGAAATGTGGCAAAAATATTATGAAAATGTATCTAAAAGCATTGTCACTCAAGCATAGAAAGGGATCCATAAATTCCATTGAGCCTGTTGCCGTCCTTATATACACTTGCAGACGTGAGCTAAGTCTTGCTCACTTAGTGTGTCCTTGGAGGCAAAATGCCTAGGTTCACAGCCCACGCTGTCACTTTGGCCGAAACCTCTTCCGTCTAGGCTCACTCCTAGGGAAGCCAAAGGGAAGGGGGTAGACCTTAGTTTCTAGATGATTAGTAGTTAATGTTCTAGGAGTTAATTTTAATTTCTTAAGGTTAGAGGGGATCTATCCTATGATGTTAAGGCAGCAATACAATATGCAAAGGGTTAGAATGTAACACAAAACCTTTCCCTAGGTCAACTAAGACTAGTGCCTAAAGTTGGGCAATGGGGTCAACTAGATGTTAGGGTTGTTCGTTACAAATAAATTACAAGTTGTTTACAAAATTACAAAAGAAATAAAAGAATTACAATATATCTATTTACAGATGAGATATCCACAAAGTACTTGATGCAAGATTTACAAATAAAGAATATCTAAAGTACAACAAGCAAGCTAACCACGTTTATCTTTTATGTGTGCAGAATACAAGGATTGCAGCATGAACATCAACACATCATCACATTTATGAGATCACCATCAATATATCATTATCACCAACACATTTAAGAAGATTTGAAGATTTTAAACGCGAAGGTTATGAAAATGACTCACTCTTAGTTATTAAACCCAACAGAAGTTTTAGAGACTTAAGCCCAAGGTTGAGTTATTTAGCTTTCTTTAGATTATCAAATTTTATTAAGCTTTCACCAAAGCATCCTCCTCCTATTGCCAAATTACTCTTGGACGCTCAAGATAGTGTGGAAACGAGGCCAACCCTAGCAAAACCAGTCAGCCCTAAAGTAGGAGTACTTCCCAAAGAGAACACATCATGTGTGTCGTGAGACAGTCCCCTACCTACACCCTCCGTTGTTTTCCTCAAACCCGTTTTAGATGGTGAAGATGGTGGTCTAAGGTACCCTAAATAGTCTATTAAGTATATATATGGATTAGGTAGACTTTTAGGTGGGTTTTAGACTGTTTTAAAGATTTTATGACACTTTAAAGTGTGATTTAGTGATATGACCGAAACTTTTATGAGCTTATGAGTGTGTCGCTTTAAGCTTATGAAATCAAAAGTATGAACACATGTAAAGAAAATAAGGATAGCTAAAAGAAGATTTAGTTTGTCACATGCACTTAGATCATTAACATATGAGCTTGCTATGAAAGAAAAGAATCACAGGGGCAAGGACAACTTGCCTACAAGATATGAAAGGAAGATTTAGTGTGTTTGTCTACTACATTAACTTATCCATGAAATAACTTCAAGCATATGGCAAATGGCCTTAAGAGATCTATGCAATAAAGAATAACACCATTCACTTATTGAAGCATTTAGAGATTATGAATTATAGATCTAAGCATGTGAATAAAGATAAAGACTTGAAGCAAACTAAGCATGCAAGAGATCTAGTTAAGTTATTTATGATGCCCAATAGGCTTAAGCTAGTGATTATGTGTTAGATCTAAATCTAGAACAATTATGGCATTAATCAATTAAATCATTAATCACATAATAAAACACCTATCCTTACCTCTTGGGGTATTCCTCTCCCAACTAGGTAGGCAATTAATTAAGTTGCTTAGCTTGGTTAAGATTTACGAAAATGAGAAAGAAAGGAAAGAAAGCAACAAGAAGAGGGCTAGGAAAGTAAACCAAACAAACCACAAGCAAACCCCACGTCCTAGGTCTAGAAGATGCCTTCACCTTCAAACCCCACGTCCTAGCTCAAAAGGGCAAGAAAATGCAAAAAGATGAAAATCCAAGCTAGATCTAAACTACCCCAAGGCTCACACGTGGGAGGAGGCCGTACCACTTCTCCTCCTACAACTATGAGCCACTTAACAAGAAGAAAAACGTACAAGAAAGCCTAGAAATTGACAAAGGAGGTTGAGAAATAGCTATCAATCCCTTTGGGGGTCTTTGAGTGTTGTGTGGATGTCTTTGGGCAGCCAAAACCCCTTCTCAACCAGATCTGAAACCTGCAAACCAGCAAGGTATCCTTGCTGGAAATGCTACACACAACCAAGCAAAGTGAAGGAAAACTTTTGTTTTTTAGGGCAAAGATTTTCTGCAAGAAAAATGTAATAGAAATTGATATAAGAGACCTATCTCACCAAGTTAAGCTAGCTGAAAATGTATGTGAATGAACAGCAATATAAAAGAAGAGTAAAGGGTGAGAAAAGCATGGAGTATAGATGTGTCTCAAGAGATCCTTCTTGCTTGAGGTGTTCCCAATGAAACCCTTGAGCCAAAACTACAAAAACTTGCAAAATGATGTGCATACAAGAGATAATATGTTGAATATGTTAACAAGACGACACTTCAATCCTATCTAACATATCAAGATATATAGATCTACAAGAACATGCATTGATAAATCTACCCAAGTAACACTTTACCTAAGATCCAATGTGTACAATCATCCAACAAATCAATACAAGTTTACCTCATATGCATAAGAAGAACAAGAACATGCATTGCTCCTCTAGTTATCCTCCAAAGCTTCTCCTTTATTATTACTCAAGAAAATAGATCTTGGAGAGAAAATACTCCAAAACCCTAAGAGCATAGAATGGAAATGATGGAACAATAGAGAGAGAGAGAGAGTGGAAAATCAAGTAGCATAACAATAGCTCAAGATATGGTCCTCAAAAGAGTGAGGGGAGGGTTCATTTTATACTTGGAGAGGCAAATTCACCCCTCTTGGATCAATGCCAAGTGTCCAACACCAAGCAAAAGAGGAGATCACAAGGGTAGGGCGCACCATCTAGGGTTTGAAAACTAGATCTAGGGTGTAGAAAAAGTGGAAAATGTTGGGATCAAGCAAAAAGAGTGTGGGAGGCCTTGGGATTGATGCCAAGGAAGTGAAAAAGTTTTAAATAACTTTTTAAAAATTATTTGTGGAGTTTCTAGAAGAGGGAGAGCGTAACTCCTCTTGGAGGGTGCACCTCTTGGGATGAGGGAATGAATGGAAGGTGAGAGATGAGGAAGAGGATGTTGGGATTACACAAGGGGAGACGTGAGGGCTATGGGGAGTCAAATCACATGAGAGAGGGGCCCCCCACACAATCAAACACAAGTTATAACGTTCCTCCACTAGAAAAAACGTCAATCCCCCTAGGGGGCGTGACTTTTTGATGATGTGAGGGGGTAAGAGGCTAGAAATAGGTTGGAAAGAGGTTGGGTGGGTAGGTTATGCTTAGAGAGTCTCTCTCTAACCTTCATTTCACCTTTTTCATCCTTTAAACTCATTATTACAATTTTACATTTTTGCCATGTTTGGAATTTAGCAATCAAAATTGTTGTTTTAGACTAACTGACACTCCGGGTGGACAAACCCATGGCTAAAGTTGCCAACTGAGTTGAAACTTGGTCCATGGATGTAGGGGGTGCTATTCCATTTCTTTTGAGCACAAATACCCCTATCAAAAGTCCAAGGACCTAGTTTTTACAATTATTGTTCAAAAATAATTAATTAATTAAATAATTAAACCTCCAAACTTAGGGAAATTTAATTAAAGATTAATTAATTAAAAAAAAATGACTTAGACTCTATGGAATTCCGCGAGACTTTCTAAGATGTCTTGCATGGTCATTTACAATGATTCCCTGTAATAGTTAACAAAAGATAAGCCCACTAGAATGTCGTTCACCACTTTGGAGGAATTATTGCAAGTGTGAGGGAAAAACTCAAGGGAAATCAAGAGGGTTGAAAAGCCCAATTGATAACCTGAGGATAAAAAACCCTCAGTGAAAGGAACTCTCCCAGTGAATCGATCCCAAGGTAACTGACCTAGACATGACTCATGCAGACCTATTACATTATTAACCCATGCAGGGGTGCGGAAATTCCAATTACAAAAAGAAGTGTTGGGGACAAATATGCCATGTAGAACCGAAGGTCCTCAACAAATTTGCATCTGACAATACATCTCTTCATGGCACATGGAGTTGACCACCTATGTTGGAGAGGCGGTCAATAGAGCCTATGCAAGAAACCATGTCTCATCTCGTTGCCTTTCAAGAAAAGGTGATACTCTACATAAGAGCTCCTACAACAATTGAAGACCATGGCCTTAGTTTTGCTAGGGTTCAATATCAGGTGTCTACAGTCATAGAAGTTAGCCAAGGCACCAATCTATCTTTGAAGTCCATCAAAGGAGGAGGTTAAAAGGATCACACCATCAATAAAAAGAAGCATGGTGATCAAGGCATGAGAAATGACACAATCTTGTTTGACCCTAATGATGCTCTGAAAAATCAAATAAATTGTGAGAAGTGTGGAGTCTATCAATGATAGACTCATAAAGTCTCATGATGCTAACTAGCAAAATCTTAGGTATACCAATGCCTTGCAACCTCAAAAAATCTATCATCCCCAAAACTATGTCAAAATCCTTCCTCAAGTCAACAAAAACCCTTCGGAGACTGTTGCCTTACTCTTCAATGATCGCTCAAAGAGTGAATATATGATCAACAATATGATGCTCTCTAGAAAAATCTACCTACCTGCCCCTTAGCCTCGAGTCTTGACCTTTGTAAGTGCTCAAATAGCCATATATGTTAAGAACCATGGCCTATAGTGTGCCAAACATGATGGTCTGATAGTTGTTAGGATCTAAAGCACCCCTCAACTTGAAAATGGGGTGGATAATATGTTGAAACCAAAAAGAAAGGAAATCCATGCAAGCAAAATGGTTAAAAAGATCAATAATATGAAAAAGAAGAGACTGAATACTATGTTTCAAAAATTCATCTTGGAAACCTTCCTCATCAATTGGCTTGTTCGATGACAAGGTGAAAAAATGTGGCAAGAAGACTGAAAGAAAGGGATAATGGTAGGAAACTAACCCAAGATATCATAAAATGAAGTGGTATGTTAGAACAATTACTTTGGATCAAATATTTGAAGGAAGGATGGGTTTCTTAGGAAGTAGAGTAAGGAAAAAAGATTTGGGAGAAGGCAAAGGGATAAGTGGAGCTCACATCTTCTTGTGGACAACAAAATTTCTTAACAAAGAAAACTTTTGTACTCTCTCCTCATGGAGAGGATAGAGAGAGTATAGTGAGTAAGGAAAAAATCAAAGATGTCTATGCAAATGTTTACATTCATCATCATACCGATGATTAACAGGAAAAACACTAGGAGAAAAGGGGTACAAGAGGAGCAGCAAACATTGTGGAGAAAAGAATCTAGAATAGTGGGGCAACGGGGATTAAATGACAGTGGTAGGATGTGTAGAATTCAACGTACTCATGATCAATGTCTATGTTAGTATGAAAGAAGTTGTTGGGAAGAATTGTGGGTTGGGAGAAGGGGGAGAATAATCGACAAAGAAAGTCATGTATGCATTGTCAGCCATAGTGAGAAGGAGGCACAAAAACATATCTTGGATACAGGGAAAAAGAGATGCACGTGCCTATTACAAGTTTAGAAAACAATCTAGCACCCACACAGGTGTAAAGTCCCAATCACTTGTTGATGTTTTGGTAGTTGCGGGAGGTATTCCCTCATGGACAAATTTTCTTAGAGAAGAAGACGATTCCAAGAAATCAAAGGAAGACCATCGAATAGTTGAAGAACACCCCGGAAAAGAATAATGTGAAATAGAAGACCACATAAGAGAAGTTCGCCCACAGGAAATAATAAAGTGGAAATATAATTTCCAGGAAGAGAAGTCGGCCCACAGAAATAATAAAGTAAATTTGAAGAACCAGAATAAGAAGTCGGCCCCAGACAGGCGCCCAAATTAGTATAAATACAAGTCTGGGTCAGTTCATTTGTACAGTCATACAGTTCTCCTTCTGGAGTGCACACTAGGCAAATGCAGTTGTAGTTGCAGCAGTTTCGCTATTTTTGGTTTCTTGTTCTCTTGGAGAGTGCGTTCCACTTGAGGAAGGATATTCTTGGTGGCTCTTGGTGGTTTCTCTTGTGTGCTACCTCTGAAGGAGTTGCGCTAGTTCTGTGGTGCTACTCAGTTGTCTACCCTCACCAGGGTTTGACAAGAAGAAGATAAGTATTTATTATCAAGGTTTCTTCATTGTGGGTTTGCTCTTGTGAATAGAGTTTGTTCATGGTTGTATTGGAATATAGGAAAGATTCTCTCGAAGAAAAGTTGGTTTGGTTTTTCATCTGAGTTTGGGGTTTTCCCAAGATAAATCTTTGTGTCTTCTTGTGCTTGTTTATCTATTGTTTATATATTTCAGTATATGATTATTGAATGTTAAAAGAAGATAAAAATGCTATGGTAAAGCTAATGTTAACAAAACTAATGAAAATCTAACATGGTATCAGAGCAGGTTTCCTTCAGAACAATCTAACCACTAGAAGGAAGATCTTGAGATTTGTCGTTGTTGTTTGCCGCTGCACAAACCTAAACTTGTCAAGCTCGTTGAGCACTTATAATAAATTTTTTGGGAAAACTTCCATCATAGAGCAGCTCGCCATGCCCTAGCGCACCTGCTACATCTCTTAGATTAACTTTCTGTCCGAATTAAATTTTTAGGGTTTTAGGCTTGTTGACATTTTCCTAGACATTGAACTTTGTGATTCAGATCTCTAACTTTTTCTTGTTGTTGATGTAATGCCTCAGATTAGAAGACAAAGTTGGATGGTGCACTTGTATATAAGATGAGGGTGTTTGCAGGAGACATACACTTGACAAAAGAGATAGTACATCCAAAGGGATCTTACATCTAGTGCACACGAAGGAAGCCCAAGAGTTGGAGGCAGTAGTGACGATTTTTCCTACAGTATAGAACAACTCGAATAGGATAGCAACAGCTAGACTCAAGGTTTGCATATCAAGTTTGATATTTTATACTCTTGTAGCCTAAGTGTTGTAACTAGAATAGCAGTCTTTAGATTTCTATTACTGTTATTGCTATCAAATGTTTAGTAACACTTGAATATTGTTGGTATTATGATCATTAAGTAAAAGCTCATTCTTTAGTATTAATGATGCACTCGTTTACAAGATAAATTGATCTCCTCTAGGAGATGTTCTTGGTTGTTAACCTTGTTCCAAGCAGGTTATCGTGTAAATTCCATGGAGGTTACTATGGAGATGTTGTTGTTCTTGTTTCTTGTTCCAAGCAGGTTACCATGGAGGAATGATTGGTCACAACACTGGAAGAGTTTTGTTCTTATTTCTTGTTATTGTATTTTTGTTTTTGCTCTTGTTCTAGGAAGGTCACAAGTGATAACTCTTCGGAGCTACTGTGATGATTGTTCCCGTTCTTGTTTTTATTATTATTGTTCTTATTATAACAGTATTATTCTTGTCTGTTGTTTTCCCTTGATGTTGCTCTTGTTGCAGGAAAGTCACAGGTGATGGCTCTGAGAGGGAGCTATAATGCAGGTTGCAGGAGGCAACATATTAGATGGTCTCTAGCTGAGATGTGGAACAGAGTATCCATACATAGAGCTGTGTACATGACCGTACACATCCATGTAATGAAGGAGAAAAGGACAAAGTCAAAACCTTCTGGCAAAAAAGGTGCTTTTGCAGGATACAAAGTATCTCATATAGAGATTGATTGTAATGAGCAGAAGGCTCCGAAGATTACCATACAAATCCCCTCCAGTTCAATTGATCACTCTTCAGATCATCGGAAAGAGTCAGTAGAGCCAGAAGGGCCTACCCAGAATCGTTACAGTGACTAGGAAGAGACCAACATGGTCCCGTGATACTTTGCAAGATGCAAAGGGGATAAAGATATATGGCATTGAAGAGCCATATCATGAGAAGGAGCAGATGGCTCCAACAATGCTAAGGCAGGCGGCCCTACCAAGTACCAACTCAGAAGGAGCTAGAGTTCAGAGGGAGTCAGCCCACACGATTCAGTAGGGAGCAGCCGCCTCCCCATAACAGTGCACAGGAGATCAGACTCCAAAGCAGGTCAACATATGCAAAGGGAGCAAATGGCTCCGGAGATTATATAGACTCGAAGTAAGCATGATCTCAAAGAAAGTCAGTGGCTCAGAGACTTTCATTCAGAAAGTATTCCTCCTCAGATTCAGATGGGAGAGAGAGACGTCTTCCAGGATTAACAGACAAGTGCCATGAGTTGAGTAGGCTAGATCAAAGCTTCAAAGGCTCCGAGGAGATATGAGACCTCCTAGGAGGATTCCCTTGTTTCAGTGACAGAGGAGGAAGCCAGTCAGAAGGACTGGGATATGGATTTTTCCTTGGTTCCAAGACCAAAAGGGAAGTCAGTGGTGACTTCCAAGTTGATCTACAAGATCAAGTATGCTGCAGATGGCAACATAGAGATGTCCAAAACTTGATATGTGGCCAGAGGATTCTCCCAACATGAGGGAAAAGATTATGATGAGACACTTGCTCCAGTAGTCAAAAGAAGTGTACATAGAGCAGCCACAAGATACATGAGAAGGAATCTCATGTCTGCAGATTGAAGAAAGCTTTGTACGAGATTAAGCAAGCACCCAGGGCAGGATATGCTAGACAGTTATTTTGATGAGCTTGAGGATGGTTTCCCATTGATATTGGATGACTTGCTTCTTACAGGGGATGAGAAGCTCACAGATGGGTGCAAGAGGGAGCCCACTTCAAAGTTTGAGATGAAGGATCTAGGTCTAATGCATTATTTCTCGGGATTGGATGTGTGGCAGAGGTCATACAAGATTTTCCTTAGCCAAGGAAAATTTACTGTTGAGGTCCTACAGAGATTCAGGATGATCGACTACAAGTCCATGACCACACCTATGATGACGAATCTAAAGCTCTTGAGTGATTCATCTTCAGATTTGGTGGATCCCACTATGTACAGACAGTTCATCGGATCCTTGATGTACCTGGTTAACACCAAGCCAGACATATGTTTTGTTGTGAACACTTTGAGTCAGTACATGGTTGAGCCTGGACATGTACATTGGAGAGCTGCAAAACATGTGTTGAGGTTCCTACATGGTACAGTTGGATATGGATTGAGATATGTCTTGGATGGACATGTGAAGATGTAGGGTTATACAGGCTCTGATTGGGCAAGGAGTGCAGTGGACTGAAAAAGTACATCTGGATGTTGCTTCAGATTGGGATGAGGTATGATCTCATGGTTAAGCAGGAAGCACACGTTAGTGGCACTTAGTACAGCAGAGGCAGAGTATATCACAGCTAGTGTTGCAATTCATGAAGCAGTGTGGCTTCGGAAGCTGCTTGCCGGCATATTTGATCTAGAGTTGGAGCCAACTTTGATAAATTGTGACAATCAAAATTGTGTTGTAATGTTCCCAAGCTGATTTTGACAAGGAACAAAGGTTGTTTTGACTGTTTGTTTGATTGTTTAAGTGTGTTATGTAGGTTTTCTTCACCAAAGTTGAGTTGAAAGAGTTTTCATCAGATTGACAACATAAAGGCAATGGACATAGCACAATAACACACACATATAACAATGTATAGAGATAGAACACCAGACAAGAACTCAACAACTTCAGATCTGACCTTTATTTAGATAGTAGATGATCTTCATATAATAGATCTTGCAAATCTAGATAGATAGAGATAGAATATCAAAGTTGGAAAGAATAAGGCTCCAATAAGCTCAAGTACTGAAGAGAAAAGCTTCCAAAGGCATCAAAATCACAAGATAGGGACAAGATCAATTCATTTTCCTTCCAAGGCTGGAACTCCTATGTCTAGCTGAGTTGTGCACTTCTCTGTTGGTTGTAGCTTCTCAATATTTCAGCCTTCCTCCTCCAAGGCTCCAAATCACTCCAAAACCCCAAGGATAGTAGATCTGAGTGAGAGAAACTCCTTAGATGAGTTTCTTGTAGAATAGAGGTGTTTGGATCCAGCAAACGACTAGATCTCCTTACTGTAGTGTGCCCTCCTCCTGTAGAACTCGTGCCAACCTCCACAGCAAAAGATAGGCAAGGGAAACTCCTCCAAAATGTGTTAGGAAAGGCGCCCTAGGCCCAACAACCATTTCCCAACAGGTCTCACCCTTAAATGCCTCTTCCTCTCTTTAGATCGAACTATTCTTCCTCAAGTGGTGCGCCCTTCTGCTAGAAAACCCTCACTGGTGCGCACTTCTCTTCCTCTACCCTGTAGAAACTACCTATGACTGAGTAGAATGGTGAGGGAGGGATCTTCCCCCTCCTTGAGCAAGCTTGGATCAGGAAAGGTGGAATCTTTCACCACCGAGCTGATCTCTAGGGTTTGTTCTCCCAAAACCCTCAAAACGTCCTTAGCTCAAGAGCTTAAGATGCAAAAGTGAAAATGACAAGGATGAGGAGTGAGGCACCCTCCTTTCTCTTTTATACCTCTGATCTAATTTCCACTTAAGTTAATTGACCACCTTCTAAGGTTCTTTTCCTTTATTTTCTTCATGTGGCCTTTTCCCACTTATTTCACCTTTTTCCCAAAATCACTTTAAAATTATAACATTATTCATAAGTGAACACTTTGGAGCCTCTTAGTCCCCAATTTCTCATGAGACTATAGTCTCGTGGGGACATCTAGACTACTAAGTCTTTATAACCCCTCTTGTCAAGAGGTGGGGTACCTTACAGTCTCCCTACTAGGAATTGCTTGCCCACAAGCAATTCTGACCCTACTTTCCATAGAACCTGTTCATTCTCCAAAGTAGCATCCTCTATAGGCAAATCCTTCCAATTGATTAAGTACTCCTTGATGTTCCTCTTCCTTAGCCTCTTCATCCTCACTTCCAACACCTCTTCAAGTATCAATACCAATTGTCCTTCCTCGTCGATGGGAGGTAGTTCCTCAATAGGAGTGATGTGTTTCTCTATGGCTCTTTTCAAACATGATACATGAAAAACATTATGAATCTTGCTTCCTGGGGGTAGTTCAAGCTCTTATGCCACGACCGCTACCTTCCTCTTTACCAAGTGTGGTCCAAAGAAGCGAGGTTGAAGCTTTTCTGTGTTAGAAAAACACGTGTGCTCATTTCACCATAGACAATATAGCAATATTGTCACCCAACCATAGGTCGAAGCCACCCTCGAGCACCTTAACCTTGACAGAGAGAATAATTCTAGAAGCAAACCCTAGAACCAATAGCCAATCACTGTAGTGTACCTCTCTCTAGAGCTAGCGCACAAGGCAGAAAGTCCAAACCATAACCAAAAGAAAGTCCAAGCATAAAACCGAAAATACAAGTTGCAGTAGTTGCAACTACAGCTACTCTCCAAACTTGTGCACTTATTAAAGTTCTGCAGTTGCAAGTTGTGTGTGTCAAATGAGCTCTGGCATCCTGTATTTATACAGCTCTTTATTAGTTGTCTAGGCCGTCTTCTCTTTCTGCAGGCTAGAAACTCAATATTAATTATTCTCTTTAGACGACCTGTCTTCTAGGGTTATGTTCAAGGCTTTTAGGGTTTCTCTTGCTTCCCGGAATATTCTAGTTTTGTTAAGGTTACACGTGGAGGATAATACCTCCCACAGCTACCAAAATATCAACACTCTGTTATGAACATAAAATATACATAAATAGATATTCATAACATAATTATAGTTAATAAATAATAATTATTAATAATGAAAGGTCATGTCTCAAAGGACATGACTATTGGTAAAGGGCACCCCTGCGTGGGTATATAAGCAGGCCCTCATTCTAAATTGTAATCATCTCATTATCTCATATCTATCTTATATCTTATTATTCATTTATTGTTTACAGTCCTATATGGATTACTTTGTTATATTCCAAGTATTTTGGATAATTCTTGTGTGAGCGAACTTTGTTCGTCTCATTTGGTATCAGAGCTGCGTTTTTCTGATCCCGGCCTTTGGCCACCCTCGTTATCAGATTTTGTCTGATCCGGCTTTTAGCCAAACCCATTTTCAGAGTTTCTTTGATTGTTTTTTATCTTTGATCAAACCAGGCTTTTAGCCACATATCTGGTCTTTGACCAAAAGCTTGGCCCTTGGCCATTTATAGTCAGAAATTCGATAATTAAAATTAAAAAAAAAAAAAAAAGATAAATCATTCCACTGCAATAAGGAAGAACACCAGAATTCAGGAAAGTGAAATTATTGAAGAATTATCAATAGAGAATATTCCGATACTATAAAGAGAAATACATAGCCATACATTAGTTGTTTAAAAAAATTAATTGCTTAATATACTTGCATCCATAGTAACCACCATCCGTACGAAATCCGTACTAGTCCCAGCCGTACAACCGACCCACAACTGCCACAATTTACAGCCGCCTCACATATTCGTACTGTTCGTGTCAGCCTCCGTACGAATTGATCGGTACAAGCTGTAAATTGACTGTCATACACAGTCATAAATTGACATTCTGCTGCCCCTGTTTAGTCTGCCACCCCTGTAACTGCCGCTGTACAATCCGTACACCCTCGAATTAATGATTTGTACGATTCTGTGTTAGCGGTTGTACCTGCTGCCATACACGCTGTACGATCATCTGCTTCAAGTAACTCTGTACGATATTGCATCCGTACTTTCACCGATTAAAAAAAAATTGTGCATATTTCTATACAAAGTCAATCAAATATTCAAACGGTGCCATCCGTACATATCCGTACGGTTAAGGGTCGTTTTACCTCACACAACACGTTTGGTACACGTTTGGTAAAAAAAACGAATTTTAAAAGAAATTATATATTGGTGACTATCTAAAGATAATAGTTAATATAATAATTGAACCTTTAAAAGAAAGTTATAAAATTGAAGCACTTTATAACGTTTAATTGGAAGTTATAAGGTTCAATTGGAAGTTATAAGGTGCAATTTAAAAAAAAAGAAAAGGTATAAAAAGAGTTAGTTAATATAATAATTGAACCTTTAAAACAAAGTTATAAAGCTACAGTTATAAAGTTGAAGCACTTTTATAACCTTTAATTGAAAGTTATAAGGTTCAACTAAAGAAAAAAAAAAATTAAATAAATAAATAAAAAACAAATTAACTTTATTAATTAAAGTCATAAAGTTATTAAAAAGGAAAAATAATAAAAATAAGGAATTAAAGTTCTTATTAGTTACTTATATATAAGTAACTATAAGAACATACAAAGAGTGATTGAAAAAAATAATCCAAAGTTCAATCTAAGTTATAAAAGTTAAAAAAGGGACAATTCCAAAATGGATGGAGGAAGATTTTCTCAAACTTATAAAAAATATGAGGATCCCGTATTAAATGTTAATGGGATTATTCAGGGAAAGAATATCAACATCGCT
>ML779412.1:328676-347460 GCA_009831015.1 Picea engelmannii
CTCTCTAAACTCAAGAAAAACTCTTAGCTCAAAAACTCAAGAGAAGCCAAATGAGTAGTGTGAGTGAAAGAGAGGGGGTGGGGTTGGCTTTATAGCTTCATTAGGGGCTCTAGACAATTCTAGAAGCTTCCCATGCATGCCCCTAACCCTAACTTTAAAAAACAAACAAATTTCCCCTCACTTTTCCGATCGCGGGCGTCTTTGGCAAAAGAAACCGATTACGTACGGAACTAGTCAGTTCAGGAAAAAAACCGGTTCCGTACGGAACTAGTCAAAAGCGGTTTCAGTGGGCGGTTCGGACCAGTCTGGGCTCGGAACCGGTTGGACCGGCCAGTTTTACCGGTTCTGGTTCAGTTCTTGTAACACTCGTCAAGGGTGCGCAAAGCTGAGAGAATCCTTTGACACATCTGCTGTAGTAACTGCAAATGACAAGGAATCCCTTTCTCTCAAGTATGGCCAATCAAGTATGGCTTGTATTTTTTCCTGGTGCACGTGTACCCCTTTCTCTCAGTTGCCGCCTAATTTGCACCTCGAGTTAGCATGGAGAAATCTTAATCCACTGGGTGCAACCTTGGGGGCAAGTTTCAAGTTGAGATACTGTCACCTCTACTCTCAACTTCTCCATCTAGGCCAATTCCTAGCTTAGCCAAGAGGGGTAGTCCCTAAGAAAATAATCTAAGGCTTTTAATCTAGGAATGATAAAAGCAACTTCACAAAGTTAATATGATGAAACAAGATTTATAACAGCAACATATGATTCAAATATAATTAAAGGATACACCCTGTCAATACATGCAAAGAGTCATTCACATTTATAACATAATCCAAATATAGATGATCTGAATAGTAAATGCTTTGAAGTAAAATAATCCAATCAGATAGATGAAAGTAAAGACCAGTGCAGGAAAAGTAAATGTGATGTTTTGAATAATGTCGCGTTTATTTTATCTTGAGTATTTTATTATGGGATTTGGGAATATTAAGTAAGTCTTGAAACAGTGAAGTGGGGATTAAAGTCGAGGTGCCCACTCTTTCTGTGCAAAGTGTATTTGGCCTACCTTACTCGCTATTTAGGAATCTTATAGACATGGCGAATGGGTATGTCGTAGGCCCAACAAAGGAGAGAACGGATCTCATTAATGAGTATCCTCCCTGACTTAACACACTCCACCCAAATGCAGAAGCCTTAGATGTATAGCACAATAAGGCAGATTTCCCTAATTAAAACTAGTATGCGTTACTCAAGTCCATTTCTGGGTCACCGAATACCACTTGAAAGTAGCAACGAACTTGCATACGCGGTTGAGTAACTAAGGTTTATTCAAATAATTGCAAAAAGGAACTAGTCTAGCAATTAGTATTCTACAAAATGGAACTATTCTAAGATTGTTGTCGTTGATTTTTTTTAGAGTTTAAATTTAATGATGCGAGTTCTTTTTATCTTTTTATGCAAGTATAACTGAAAATGCTAAGTGAACAAAATGGGAAACAACCCCAAAGCAAAAAAAAAAAAAAGACACTAACACATGTTACCCCTTAGGGAGAAAACACAAGCTTTGTGGCTCGCAAACTTATTCAACTTCTACACTACTTTCTTTTTGGGATGCTCTTGATCTTTTAAAGTGCAAGACCAAGGCTTACAATGTTTTTTAAAGTCAAAAATTGATCTAAGAGGTTCCCGACAACTCTGGGGACTCCTGAAAAAGGTTTAATCCTAGAAACTTGGGCGGAGACTCCCCTTGTACCTGTTACTTCTGCATGAAAACAACAAGTTCTTAGCTTGAAAGATGGCCAAAAACATTTTGGGAAGTGTCTTTGGTCAACTCAAAAAATATGCAAAAATTACTTGGCTAAAGCAAGCAAAGTAACTAAGGAGTGAGAGCTAGAAAGCTAGCCTCCTTGAGATCTTTAAAATCAGCAAGTAAAGCACTCTATAATTGCCAAATAAATGATTTGAAAGCTCAAACAAATTTTCCTATTACTAGCCTCAAGATCCTACGATGAAATAATAACTAAAACAAGGCAAAAATGGACTAGATCTAGATAAAAGATGATATTCTTTCAATTAAGCTTTAGATCTAATCTTAGTACATGCATGCAACAGATTTAGGATTGAATGTATCTTTAATGAATCAAATACTTCCTTGTATGCAAGCTAGTAACCAAAGGAAAAGAAAATTTAAAGAAGTTTCTTGAGTAAGAGAGAAAGATACAACTCGTTGAGAAAAAGGACTTGCGCAATGGAGTCTTAGAAATTGTGAAGAGGAACTATGTTGTTGCTTAGATATTGGAGCTTGCGGAAAGTGTAACCAAACCCATCCACCTCTCCAAGCAAAATGAGATGTTTTAATCCAAGAATACCTGCATCAACTTGTTAAAAGTTTGGAAACACCTACAAGAGATCTCATGCAAAACATATTAGTCAACCAAAACCTTTATGAAATGAAAGAGATTCTCAAGCAAATGAATTGTAGAATTTGCACATGCAACCAAGCTAACAAATTCTACCGTATGGAATAACAATATTCTTCTTAAGCCAGATTTAACAAAGCAACATGCAAATAACTCAAATAATATCACCTCATGAATGTAGCACCATCAACAATTGACATTCACACATTGGAACACTACTTCATAGACCTCCAAAGCCTTTTATTCAATCTCAATAGCAAAAGTATGATACAATACAATGATAGCGTGTCTTCCCAAAACTACTACAAAGCAACATGCAAATAACTCAAATAATATCACCTCATGAATGTAGCACCATCAACAATTGACATTCACACATTGGAACACTACTTCATAGACCTCCAAAGCCTTTTATTCAATCTCAATAGCAAAAGTATGATACAATACAATGATAGCGTGTCTTCCCAAAACTCCAACTACATACAAGAGGTAGGTCGCCTCTATTAAATAGCCAATTGAATGGTTAGGGTTTCCTAAATGAGAAAGTGAGTCATCATGGAGAGAATGGTGAGTTATGAAAGCAAAAAGATGGGAAAGGTTTAGGTGGATGGTGAGTGGTGAGTGGTAAAAGGAAACGGTGGATGGTGAGTGGTAAAAGGAAACGATGGATGTTTCTTATTCTAGAAAAGCGTGAGTTGGTTCATGCGACTTGCCTTAAGTGAAAATGGAAACAAATAGAAAAGCGCTTTAGTGGAAATGGAAACGATGGCTAAACTCATGTCGACTCAAGGATAAGTGATTTCTCATTTTAGGAAAGAACCAACAACTCTCTTTAAGACTTAAGACAAACAGAACATGTGGGAGATATGTTTCCTTATTTTAAGGAATCATGATTTTCCTTTTAATTGTCTTTTATTTGGCTAATTTCGAGAGAAATCAATTTTTTAATGATTAATAACCATTATTTTAATCTCGAAAAATGGTTTGTGGGTAAAGTGGGTATTTTGAGATGGAAAATGAATACCCTAAGGCATATGATGCCTCCTAGTGCCACTTTTTTTTAAATTATTCATCTATTACAATTAAAATATTATCCCGTTTTGAGGGAAATTTTATATTATCCGAAAACATTAAAAAAAAAACCTAAGGGGGACTTAGCGTATTTCCATGTGACTCAAAATTGATGACTAGTATGGTAATATACATCAGACACTAGGCTCAGACATCACTTTAAGGCCCAGACACTAATACAAATACTCCAGCTTTAGAGAAATGAGTGAAAAACCCCAACAATCATAAGTTGTTGTAAACAACTTATAATTGCTAGATAAAAAAAAACATCCCTGAGTAAATACATTGGAGAGTGGGTCTTAAGTGGCCAAGACCTTTTACAATGTTCATCATACTAGCTCATTTATTACAATTCCCTGCAGGGTTATGGAAATACAAAAATTTGAAGAATTTACAAGGGACCACGAGGCCTGGCTGGACATCTGAACTCTAAATTTGAACAATAGCTTGTTCATCTTTGGCGGCTCAACTGCAAATCCATCCACGTGCAACTTTGGGTGGTAACACTCTCCAATAATATGTCCTAATTAAAGGACTTCATTCATCCCAAATTCACACTTTGACTCCTTAGAGTAGAAGGATTGTTCCTCCATGATGCTCAAAATCTTGTCTACATGCTTGAGATGATCCTCCCAAGTTTTGTTATATATCAACAAGTCATCAAAGAAGATTAGAAGAAATTTCCTCAACTGCTTGTTGAAGACATGATTCATGCATGATTGGAAAGTGGTTAGTGCATTAGTTAGTCCAAAGGGCATAACCAGAAATTCATAGTGACCATAGTGGCATCTAAAGATTGTCTTCGGTACATCTTGTTCCCTCAGTTTGATTTGATGATAACCATAACGCAAATCTATCTTGGTGATGTAGATGGCGCCATGTAGCTCATCCAATAGCTCATTTATCTGAGGGATGGGGTACCTTCTCTTTATGGTCTTCTTGTTCAAGGCCCTGTAATCAATGCACATGTGCATAGTCCCATCTTTCTTCTTTACCAATACCACCGAAGATGAAAAAGGGCTAGAACTTGGCCTAATATGACCAATGTCCAACAGTTCTTTAATAGCTTTTTCAATTTCATCTTTATACTTTTTTGGATGTCTATATGGAGTAGTGATGACTGGTTTTGTGCCCTCTTCCAACTCTAATATGCTCAAATCTCCTGTCTGGTGGTGGTCTTGGTTGAATAGGTTCAAAGACCTTGTTGTGATTGTCAATGATTTTTTGTATATCATGAGAATAGTGAGGATGCCCCTCCTTGTCCAATTGAATTGATATCAGGCATTTTGCTGCATATACAATGTCTTCTCTCTTGAAGATGGCCTCCATGTGCTTTGTTGTGACCACTCTAGGCGCATTGCCTGACATTCCCCTCAAGGTTACCCATTTTACATTCTCCCCATTGAATGACATCTCCATAGTTTTGTAATTTGTGGTGATGGCCCCCAAAGTACTAAGCCACTGTACTCCCAATATGACAATGGTGTCAGGTAGCTCCATCACATAAAAGTCTTGTGCTAAGTCATGCCTACCCAATGTGAGGCTCAAACTTGGAATGTATCTATCACAAGGCATAGTATTGCCTCCTGCTAACTCCACACAAAATCCCTCAAGCTCTATTGTACGTATGTGCCTTATTTTCACCGAGGCCGAATCAATGAAATTGTGTGAATCTCCTCTATCTACAAGGACAAAAACCCTTTGACCTTGAAGCACTCCCCTCATCCTGAAGGTGTTGTATTTTGGGACTCCACTGATGGATGCAATGGTGATCTTCTTTTCTCCTGTTGGGTCGAAATCTATTTCCTCTCCCCCTTCACCTTGTGCACTGTCAATGTTAGGCTAATTTGCTTCTATATTCTTAATGTGGCCCATCTCCTCTTCTTCCTCATCATCAGAGATCACCTCAATGTAATGAACTTTGCCTTTTCCCATGCATTTGTGTCCTAGTTCCCAAGGTTCCTTACATGTGAAGCAAAGTTGCTTCCTCCTCAACTCTCTCCTAGTAGTTGTTGATTTTTCAATAAGCTAGGCTTAAGCATGAAGTTTATTCCATTTTAGCATTTTACTTAAACCATAAACAATTTTGTTGCAGCAACCAAGATCACAAGAAGAAACACCATCCACAAGTACACAAGAAGTATCCTGGGAAACCCTTCTCAACAAGGGAAGAAAACCCAGCCAATCCTTTGGTATATTCTTCAAGAGAAAGACCTCCACCACTAAGAAAACCTAGCACACAAAAAAGGTGCTCTCAAACCCTAGAAGAGTAGAGCCCAGGAGAGGTGTGCACTTTTCCCAAGAAGATGTACTTGCTGAAATTTCCAAACTCACACTTAAGATATGATTCCTCAATGGGGAATTTAGCTTTACTTATATTAGACTGAACCTGTCAATAGAAGTGTCCATTGGCACAACAAGGCCGACCTCACTAACTCACAATATAATTAATAATTACCAAATAAATTATCTTTTACATTAATTATATTTTACATTAAGGTGGGGCCGACCTGTACCCTTTACATTACAATTAGGATTACAGGTAAGTCTGAGTCTTGAACAATATAGCAAGAGATCTCATACACCCACTAGTGCTCAGCCACTACGGGCACATCCATAGGAATGTCCATATCTCTATCTCACTTCGTCTCACAGGAGAACCACACCCACTAGTGCTCAGCGACTAGGATCACATTCACATGTGCTCATCCACAGGCACGTCCAACTCAGCAGTTCTTCTTTCCCACTACATTACACAGGAGAGTCATCTGGAGTTCAACATCTCAACTCTTTGCTCAGAGGAGGCTAATACATCGTTTTCATCTCTGTCTCATAACGATGCACCCAGCTCATGGGAATTCACACGTTCACCTTGTGCTCAGCCACAAGCGCGTCCAACTCAGCAGATCTCCTTTCTCACTGTGTTACACAGGAGAATCCTCTGGAGTTCTTCTCAACTCTCTGTAAGGAGGAGGCCATCATTGTGTTCCAGTTTTGTCTCAAATAGGAACCACATACCCAATTCATGGGCTCTCTCTCAGGTCTGTGTCCTGGACAATGTCTCACGTAGTTGTAATCATCAACAGTAGCCTCATCCATCCTTCCCTTGCCTCTATCCACTCCCCTTTGATCCTTTGCCCCTTGGTTTATGGGAGGTTTTGGAGTGAATTTGATTTTAGTTGTTGATCCCATCAAGTCTCTTGTCCTGCCTATGGCTTCCTGTAAGTTGGGGGGCTTAAAAGCTTTAACCCAAGCACGTAAAGGTTCCAACAACCCCTCAGTGAAAAGCATCAACAGTCTAGTTGGTGAGATGTATGGTACCATTATGGCCACCCTCTAAAACTCCTCTATATAACCCTTTGGTGATGTTCTTTGCCTGAGTTGAGTGAGTTCCCTGAAGTGTAGCTCAGGATCTCCCTGATCAAACCTGTCAATAAGCCTCTGGATGAACTCTGGATAAGATGTAATCAGGTTGTGTCCCAAGGTGTTCATGCCATGATACCACCAGTCATGTGCTTTTCCCTCCAAGTAGATAGTGAGATGTATGGTACCATTATGGCCACCCTCTAAAACTCCTCTATATAACCCTTTGGTGATGTTGTTTGCCTGAGTTGAGTGAGTTCCCTGAAGTGTAGCTCAGGATCTCCCTGATCAAACCTGTCAATAAGCCTCTGGATGAACTCTGGATAAGATGTAATCAGGTTGTGTCCCAAGGTGTTCATGCCATGATACCACTAGTCATGTGCTTTTCCCTCCAAGTAGATAGTGGAAAATTTTATAGCATCTAATTCCCTCATGGGGTTAAGCTGCAGATATGCATCTGATTTCTGCACCCAAACCTGTGCAGTAGATCTAGATGACACATCAAAAGTAGGTATCTCCATCTTCGTTGCCTTGCGCTCCAACTCGTGATTGCCCCTCTGATAGCTTCTTAGCCTGCCCCTGTATTTGATGCCACAATATTGATCCAAGGTGACTTATCTCCAGAAACCTGCACTCAATGTTGCATACTCCCTTGCATACTCCTCAAAGTTGTCTTCTACCCCTGGAAGGTAATTATCCTACTATTGGGCTTCCAGGAAAGCAGACATATAAGGTCTAGGAGTAGCTCTATTGTGTGTTGGCACCCTGGAAGGTCCTCCTCCAAAGCTCTGTCCCTCTATATGAAAGTGATGATCCTGCTCATGGTGATGTCTAGTCCCCCCTTAAGAACCACTAGCTTCCTTGTTCACATTATTATTTGGGCCATCTCCACCATGATTCATCTGCATAAGAAGAAGCGCAATCTTCTCCTGGTTAGTTGTCAATCTCTCCATGGTCTCTCTCATCTCAACTTGTCCCTTGTGAATTGTCTCTTGGGTCTCCTGCAAATGGTGTTCAAGGGTGAACTGAGTGTTTGTCTATGGAGGTCATCAACTCTTTTGCTAAGCCTGTTAAAACTTTTGCCTCACTGTCATCACCTGATCCTTTCATTTCTGCCTCAACTTCCCTAGTCTGTCTCCTACGCTTTCCCATATATATACCACTAAACTTCTGCATGCGCTAATCCCCACAAGTTGGGAGGATTTAACGCTCGGATACCATTGTAATGTTCCCAAGCTGATTTTGCCAAGGAACAAAGGTTGTTTTGACTGTTTGTTTGATTGTTTAAGTGTGTTATGCAGGTTTTCTTCACCAAATTTGCATTGAAGGAGTTTTCATGAGATTTACAACATAAAAGCTTTGGACATAGAACAATAACACACACATATAACAATGTATAGAGATAGAAAACCAGAAATGAACTCAACAACTTCAGATCTGACCTTTATTTAGATAGTAGATGATCTTCATACAATATATCTTGCAGATCTGGATAGATAAAGATAGAATATCAAAGTTAGAATGAATAAGGCTCCAATAAGCTCAAGTACTGAAGAGAAAATCCTCCAAAGGAATCACAATCACAAGAAGATAGGGACAAGATCAATTTCTTTCCCTTCCAAGGCTGGAGCTCCTCTATCTAGATGAGTTGCGCACATCTATGTTGGTTGTAGCTTCTCAATATTTCGGCCTTCCTCCTCCAAGGCTCCAAATCACTCCAAAACCCCAAGGATAGTAGATCTGAGTGAGAGAAACCCCTTGAATGAGTCTATTGTTGAATAGAGGTGTTTGGATCCACCAAATGACTAGATCTCCTTATTGCAGTGTGCCCTCCTCCTGTAGAACTCGTGCCAAGCTCCCCAATAAAAGATAGGAAAGGGAAACTCCTCCAAAAGATGCTAGGAAAGGCACCCTAGTCCCAACAACCATTTCCCAACAAGTCTCACCCCCAAATGCCTCTTCCTCTCTTCAGATCAAACTATTCATCCTCAAGTGGTGCGCCTTTCTGCTGGAAAACCCTCACCGGTGCGCACTTCTCTTCCTCTTCCCTGAAAAAACTACTTATGACTGAGTAGAATGGTGAGGGAGGGATCTTCCACCTCCTTGACCAAGCTTGGATCAGGAAAGGTGGAATCTTTCACCACCAAGCTAATCTCTAGGGTTTGTTCTCCGAAAACCCTCAAAACGTCTTTAGCTCAAGAGCTCAAGATGCAAAAGTGAAAATGACAAGGATGAGGAGTGAGGCGCCCTCCTTTTTCTTTTATACCTCTGATCTAATTTCCACTTAAGTTAATTGACCACCTTCTAAGGTTATTTTCCTTTATTTTCTTCATGTGGCCTTTTTCCACTTATTTCACCTTTTTCCCAAAGTCACTTTAAAATTATAACATTATTCATAAGTGAACACTTTGGAGCCTCTTAGTCCCCAGTTTCTTATGAGACTATAGTCTAGTGGGGACATCTAGACTACTAAGTGTCTATAACCCCTCCTGTCAAGAGGTGGGGGAAATTACATGTGTGAAACTTTCAGAGAATCTCGTCTTTCATGACAAGTCAAAGCACATAGATATCAAATATCATTACATGGTGCAGAGAGGAGTTGTGGAGCTCCGATACATATCCATAGATGAGAAAATAGCAGACATTCTCACCAAGACTCTATCTAGAGTGAAGTATGAGTACTTCAGAGACAAGCTTGGCGTGACACAGAATGTCCACCCTCGTTGAGAGGTAGGTGTGGTGCTTTCTCCTCTAGCCGGCAAACCCCTTTGGCCAAGGGTTTCCTAGATCATTCATGGGAGGTGATTGAGGGAGTAATGCACAGCCATGTGAGGTGGCTAGGTCTGAATGAGACTAATGGGGGAGGAGAAACATCACAGCGTAGTCGTGAGACTATGGTGATGATTGTG
Source organism: Picea engelmannii (assembly GCA_009831015.1). Classification (NCBI taxonomy): domain Eukaryota; kingdom Viridiplantae; phylum Streptophyta; class Pinopsida; order Pinales; family Pinaceae; genus Picea; species Picea engelmannii. The sequence goes on from ML779412.1 coordinate 338,432, forward strand.
TGTCACTAGACAGTAGTTGTGTGCTACTACGATGGTTGTGTACCACTGGCGATGATTGTGTGTCATTGGACAGTAATTGTGTGCTACTACGGTGGTTTTGTACCACTGGCGGTGACTATGTGTCACTGGATAGTAATTGTATGCTACTACGGTGGTTGTGTACCACTGGCGGTGACTATGTGTAACTGGACAGTAGTTGTGTGCTACTACGGTGGTTGTGTACCACTAGCGATGACTTTGTGTCACTGGACAGTAGTTGTGTGCTACTACGGTGGTTGTGTACCACTAGCGGTCACTGTGTGTCACTAGACAGTAGTTGTGTGCTACTACAGTGGTTGTGTACCATTGGCGGTCACTATGTGTCGCTAGACAGTAGTTGTGTGCTACTACAATGGTTGTGTACCACTGGCAGTGTTTGTGTGTCACTGGACAGTAGTTGTGTACTACTATAGCGGTGGTTGTGTACCACTGGACAATAGTTGTGTACCACTATGGAAGTGGTTGTGAACCACTAGCGGTGATTGTATACCACTTGACAGTAGTTGTGTATTACTATGGCAATGGTTGTGTACCACAATAACAGTAGTTGTGTACTACTATGACTTGGCAGCAGTTGTGTACTATTGGATGGCATTGTAGTAGTTGTGCGCTACTAGTTGATAGACATGTAGTCGTGGAGACTACTAGACTACCTGGAAGTAGTTGTGTACTATTGATTGATTGCATCATAGTCATAGAGACTATGGTGGATATTTCGAGCTACCGATGGCATGGTAGTAGATGTGTGCTACTAGTTGATTGCGGAATAGTCAGTGGACTACTAGATGAAGACATTCTGGAAAGATACCTCCCTAGCTAAGGAGTGTTGATGTTTTGGTAACTGCGGGAGGTATTCCCTCCTGGACAACTTTCTTAGAGAAGAAGAAGATTCCACAAAGTCAAAGAAGACCATTGAACAGTTGAAGAGCACCCCGGAAAAGAACAAAGTGAAATAGAAGACCATAGAAGAGAAATCGGCCCACAGCCCACGAGAAATAATAATAAAGTGGTAGTATAATTTCCAAGAAGAGCAGTTGGCCCACAGAAATAATAAAGTAAATTTGAAGACCCAGAATAAGAAGACAACCCCAGACAGGTGCCCAGATTAGTATAAATACAAGTCTGGGTCAATTCATTTGTACAGTCAGACAGTTCTCCTTCTGGAGTGCGCACTAGGCAGTTGCCGCTGCAGTTGCAGTAGTTTCGTTATTTCTGGTTTCTAGTTCTCTTGGAGAGTGTGCCCCACTTGGGGAACAATATTCTTGGTGGCTCTTGGTGGTTTCTCTTGTGCGCTACCTCTGGAGAAGTTGCGCTAGTTCTGTGGTGCTGCTCAGTTGTCTACCCTCGCTAAGGTTTAACAAGAAGAAATCTTTGTGTCTTCTTGTGCTTGTTTATTTGTTGCTTATACAATTCAGTATATGATTATTGAAAGTTAAAAGAAGATAACAATGCCATGGTAAATCTAATGTTAACGAAACTAATGAAAATCTAACATCGCCAAGGTGTTAGTTTTGTGCAACTTAGGAAGGCTACCCACTATCCACTCAATAGCTCCTCCTCTCTCTTTGTGATGGCTCTTCTCCAACACAAGGGGGGACTCCATAAATAAGATTGTTGAGGCTATGGAGTGGAGGCTCTAGGTGATGTAGGAAGAGTAAGCCTTAACAAAATATATGGTTGTAGGAGTATATGAAATGGTATGGAAATGGGATAACGAGATAAGAAAATGTAGGACAAACAAAACAATGGATGAAAGGAGATGGAAGGAAACGGGTCTCTATTAATCATGGGCTAATTGAGTCATAAGGCATTGGATAAATGAGAGAACTAGTGTGTCGCAAACTACATTGAATCTGGTCATATGGTAGAAAAGGTTTGTTTACCATCTTCCACCAATTAGTAGATGAAGAAACTATTCGATACATTCATCTTTAAGGTGTGTGCTTAAGGTAAAAAGGGCCTAATTTGATACATTTGAACCTTAAGTATTTGTTGGAAATGTGTTGTAGAAAACTAGTCTTGGAGGGATAAGATTATCACTCATCAATCAAACAATCAAGGTGTTATTTTATGGCCGAAATGTGCTTCCAAATCTAAAACTTAGTTGATAGAAAAAGGAGAAGAAGAGTAGAAATAAAACAGCAAATAAAGAAAAAGGGAGAACCTCCTCAAATTGCATTAATCCTAGATTAATAAATTCATTACTAAGCCTTTATAAAAGAATGACAACAGGAAGAATCTACAACAACATGGAAAACAAATTGAAGAGCATAAATAAACCACACATCAAAGTGGATCAATACCTCAATCTTCCATTAATCTTCAAGAGTGGTAATACAAAGGAGATCCATCAAGATTCAATTCCTAAGCTTGATACTTCATCGCTTCTTTAACACCTAAATCTCCAATTTCCAATTCCAAATGAAATGGAGAGAAACTCCTCTTTATATAGAGTGAGTTAAATCTCTCTTACAATAAAATACATTATCTTTTTAACTCACTCCATGAAAAGTCAACAAATAGTAAAATATTGGAGTAGTTAGATCCATGGTCGAAAATATCAAGGCATGTGGATGCTAGCCTCTTCAAGAGAGGTCGCCCTCATCCAAAAATAGGCAACAATATGCAACAATAACCTCCCAGAAAGGATGCACCATCTAGAAATAGGTATTATACCAATTCAAATGCTAAATAGGTCCACACATAATTCTCCCTCCAAGGATGCATGCAAAATATAATAAAATACTCTTCAATCTAGGAGGATGTGCTCAAGGGTCCACCTAGAAGGGCTCACCAAGATGCACGAGAGGTGAAATAATATAATAATCCTTCTAGTAGAATGCTCCATAACCACCTCCTCCAAGAACAGCAAGTAGTCCACAAAAGTCATGTAAATCTGCAACAACTCCAACGATGAATGTGCAAAGTGACAACTAGATGGAGCGCTCCACAAGAAAGGATGTGGTCAAACCCAAAAACAGAAAGTAGAAGTCTCCACAAGTGCGCCCTCCAAGACAATCTCCAAAAATAGAAAGGAAGAAACCTTCAACATGTGCACCCTCCAAGAAGAATTTCTAACAATAGAAAGATGACCAAGTAGTATGCATGCAAAAGCCCCATGTGTGGCACTCCAAATATGCCACACACCTCCCAACAAATGCCCTCCATAACCACCTCAAATAAAATAATGTGTGCTAAGTCAATGAGGTGAGGGCACTCTCCAATGAAGGTCAAAAGATACCAAGTGTAGCTGAAATGCCCATGCCATAAAGATGAGAGAGCACCTAGGAGAGATGTGCCTTAGAAAATTGTGCCATGTAACTACTTCAACCACCCAACACATAATATAATATTATCCATGTGAAGTGCACCCCAGGAAAGTGTGCAAAGGCGGTTAGAACTCATCAATAAAATACTCCTCCATATGCCATGTCACAAAGATGTCCAACCAACCAAGGAGAGTGCACCCTGGAGAAGTGTGCTAAACTCTCCAAGAAACAAATAAAATATTGCATCTCTTGGAAACTATGCACCACTAGAAAGACTAAACCAACTCCAACTAACCCCTTCGAGTGTCAAAATGAAGCTAATTAAGTAGGGCACCCAAGCTATTAACCTTATTATGGATAAATTAGATTAATTTAACCATTGAACACTTAAATCAACATCAACATGTGTGCACAAAGGATAATACTCAAATATAACCATATTCCCCCCTCCAATTAACCACCAACAGAGTAAAGCACCATGAACATGTGTGCCAATGAGGGGTGCACTCTAATAAAGTGTTTTACCATGTAAATAAAAGATGTTCTCCCTAGCAAAACCCCACCATGGTAAAAACAAAACATAAAGCTCAACCTAAGGTGCACCACCACAAAGGGATTATTACATCAAAATTCATCATCCAACCTTAGGAAAATGTTAGATCACCATGAAATCATATGTAGTACCCCCCTTCTAACTCAAACTTAGGAAATAATGTTGATGATTGCAGCATCGTGTGACATTCCAGGTCATTCTCCTCTGGACTAAGTTAAGACGATCTGTGAGAGAGCCCATGTGTTGGGTGTGCCCATGTGATGGGTGTGCATCAGACTCTGGACTAAGTTGTGATGATGTGTGGTCTCCTGCCTTGTATTCCTCTGGACTGAGTTGAATCGGCTTGAGATGGTCTCTTACCTTGTACTCTTATGGACTTAGTTAAGTCGGCTTGAGATGGTTCTCCAGAAGGTACTCCCGTGGACTCAGTTGAGTTAATCCGTTAAGAGAGACGTCCATGTGGGTGAGCACAGATGGGCGTGTCCCTAGTGGTTGAGCACTAAAGGATGGTTGGATCCCTTGCTATATTGTCCGAGAGTAAGATTGTTGTAACCCTAATTTATTGTGAAGGGTACAAGTCGACCCCGCCATGTAAAAGATAATTAATATTGTGCAAAGATTAATTATATTATTCAGTTGAAAAGGTCGGCCCTACTGTGCCAATAGACACACCTATTGTTGTGTCGGGTCTAGTATAAATAGGAGGAGATCCCCATTGTGGATCTCACTCACTTCACTTGTCATCTCATAATTCAGCAACACTTGTGCGGCTGAAGCGCGCATCTCTCTTGGGCGCAAGTTTCTAGGTCAAGCAAGCACCCTCTTGTGTGCTAGGGTTTGGTGGTGTGTGGAGGATCTTCTCTTGGCATTATAGCAAAGGATTGTTGAGATTTTCCCTTGATTGAGAAGGTTTTTCCCAGGATAAACTCTTGTGTTCTTGTGCATGGTTATTCTTCTTGTGATCTTGGTTACTGCAGTACTTGTGTATGGTATTCCTGCATTGTTTATGGTTCAAACTTCAAATACATGCTAAATTGAAATAAACCACATGTGCATGAGCTAAGCATTAAAATTCAACAAATAACACATCAATGAGGGTACTAACATCATGAAACACATTCCTCCCTCGGTGATGTATAATGAATGTTACATCATAAAGTTAAATCACCTAGGAAAATCCCACAAAGGTGTTAGAATATGAAAGATATGTGCTCGTTTTACCATTGACAATACCCTTGTCACCCAACCATAGGCCGAAGCCACCCTCCAAGCACCTTAACCTTGATAGAGAATCACTCCGGAAGCAAACCCTAGGCTAGATAACCAAACAAAGGGTAGCGCACCTTTCCCCAAGGATAGTGCATCACAAAGAGCTGATCAGATAGTCCAAACCCTAGCCAAGATATAGTCCAAGCATAACTGCTAGCTACAGCAGCTGCAACGACAGCTCTCCTCCAAACCTGTGCAGAAACTGGACAACTGCAGTGCGCACAAGACTGGGCACTGCAATTCCGAGACTGCCCGCCAGAATGAGAACTGGCCTCCTGTATTTATACTAATTCTGGCTAACTGCCAGGGCTGACTTCTCATTATGGGTGTTTCTTTGTTCAGTATATAATATTATTTATGGCCGACTTCTTCTCTTGGAGGCTAATAACCTAATACATATTATCTTCTTGAGCCGACAAGTCTTCTAGGGTTATTAGCCAACTCCTTAGAGTTTCTCTTGCATACCGGAGTCTTCTATTCTCATCAGGTTCACACGTGGAGGTAAATACCTCCCGCAGCTACCATAATATCAACACTACCTCCTGGCTAGGGAGGTATTACAAGTAATGGTCTTGAGCACAAAAACATACCATTCACCTGGTAGCATCAACATAGTTGTATAGACTAGATCATGACTAGATCATAAGCACCATCATCATCATCAGTGTCATCAGCTGCATCATCTCTCGAAACCATACTCTATCTGAGTAATCAGACATGATGCTCACTCCACAGAGTGATACAACAGCCATTCTTCTAGCCTAGAAGAGTAAATGCTCTGAACCATTTTTCGTCTAGAAAATCTCTGTTCATCATTCATCTGGTTGATGATTATCTCCAATACACTGTTGATAGTCTTCAATACAATCAGAACAAAAGTAGAACACAATTGTGTCTATCCATAGTAGTACATAACTACAATCCAGTGGTACACTACCACACCAAGTAACACACAAGTACTTGATCAGCAACATATAGTCACGAACAGTGGAACATATCCTACACAGTAGTATACATCTATTATCATACAGTCTTCATAACAAACATCTGATAGCAACCTGCACAGAAACAATTTTATGATATAAATTGAATCATCTGGGCCAATCTTTCACTCACATCTGTGAGATCTGAAAGAATATCTGGCCTCAGTGTAGAACATCAACAATGGGCTATCTGCCCTATTCTTCTCAAACAAGGAAGAATGATTGTTTCTGATTTCTGAGCCAGGACCATTCCTCACCCTGGGCCATTCCTCCTACACTAATCAAAAGTGCACCCTGGAGAGAATGTATAAACCCTAAGGAATGTCTGTCCCTGATTGTTGAGCCTGGACCATTCCCCACCCTGGGCCATTCCTCCTACACTAATCAAAGTGCACCCTGGAGAGAATGTATAAACCCTAAGGAATGATTGTCCGAACCATTTCCTCTGTTAACCACAAGAGGAAAAGACTGTCATGTATCAACCTCCAAAACGGACCATTCCTCATGTTAACCACAATGAGAAATCGTTGTCCGGCAAGGCGGGCCAGTCTTCTTGAGTAACCCTCAAGAAGAAAGACTGCCATAGACCACTCCCCATGTTAACCACAATGGGAAGTCGTTGTTTATGATATATCAACAATCTGGACCATTTCCCATGTTAAGCACAATGGGAAATCGTTGTCAGTCAGAAATCTCAATCCACTTTCCGAACAGGAAAGCATTTGTCCAAGATGGACTATTTTTCACTCTTGAAAATGAATGTCTTCAATAATATTTTCAGTGCTCCCTCCCAACCTGGAAGTCATCTCTTCCTTTTTCAATAAGGAAGTCGTCTCCACGAGCTCCAGCTTGAGTACGCAAACTCTTTCATCTTGGCTAGAAGCTTTACCAAAATGTTTGTTTATCTGCTCATCTGTGGAGATATGTATTGGAGAACCACTTTCTCCTTTCTGGAATTCATCACGGATAATGTAATGCTTGATTTCAAATGTACTTTAGTCTGGAACACTGTGAAGGCTTTATGTAGCTCTGAACAGTAGAGTATATCATAGTTGGAAAACTGGAACATATCCATGTGGCACTTCTTCTGTCATCATGAGATCTAATCTATTGAGTAATCATCTTGATGTTATAGGAAATCTTCACCACGCTTCTGCTGTGCACTGGCGGTTCTCCACCAAGTTATCTGCATTCAAGGGTCTCTTTCTGGTATGCCTCAAAGTCTTGAGATTGTTCTTCATATGCTCTTTATTCAATTTCTCTGGAGAACATTCTTTGCATTCATCTGATGTAGAACTCCAACTCATGGATGTTGCGGATGATATAATGACTCATGTAGAGATAAGTCTGGTTTACTGGAACAGGTAATCATCATAGTCTTCTCCCTCCATCTGGGAGAACCTTTAGTTCTAGATCTTGTAATGCTATCATTCATAAGTCTTCCATACATTGTTCTTCATCACGACTTTCAGTTCCTTTGCTTGATTGCTTTTATTGAGTTTACATCACGCTGAAAATCTTGTAATTCTTGATATAATGACTGGTTGTTTTGGCTTCTCTTTCTTTCTTGGAATCTTCATGTGTTTCTTTTCTTATAGATTCCATGCCCTAAAGATTCCATTTCTTTCTTTCATCATAGGATCACGGATCTGGATGGACAACCAGGGATACTCTGAGGTTTTTCTTCGAAGAGGTCTTCTTCTGCGGTTGAACTAAGCACATACTGTCTTTCATGGTTACTACCATGGATATATACATCATCATCTTCAATGGCTCATAGGATTAGCTCCCTCCTAATCCTTGCTTCATGTATGAGTGCATATAATCGGCTCCCTCCGTCTAACAGAGTCCACGCTTTCATCTGCATCCTTATTGTCTTCTGCAATATATAATTGGCTTTCTTGTCTAACAGAGTCCACGCTTCCATCTTGTTGTCTTCTACAAAACGTCATAAGTCTTTTTCCATTCTTCTCGATTGTTGACTTCTTTCTGTCTTTGCTTCTTCTAAGTCTGTTCATGATTGATTCGGCTTATCTTGCAATAGCTTCCACATGATTTGTATTTCATCCTTTCATGTGTATTATCTAATGATATCCATTCTTATCTTGTTGTTCTTCCATAGCTATAGTTCTTCTTGGAACACATTATCTTCCAAGAGATAGATATACAAGATATGTATAGAGACGATGCAAACAGGATATGTACAAGAAATAAGAAGAGTTTTGTTACCTTTAGAAGAAGAAGTTTCTTCCATCCTGCTTAGTCTTCTTTGTAGGTTCCTTTTCTTCGGCAATTGATGCTGCGTGTTTCTCCTTCCTTTTCTTTAGCTCGAGACAATGATTCTTGTAGTGACCATAGCTGAAGCATTGTACTTCTGAAATGTCTTTCTCTTGATTTGGCTTCCTCCTTGAACCAAACTTCCTTTTGTTCCTGAAGTTCTTCAATCTTGTTGTGAAGGCTTGATCATTGTACTTCTTTTGGGGTTTCTCTTTTGCACTGATCCTTGATTCTTCTTGAGCACAGCAAGTCCAAAGTTCTTCAAATGTCGGATACTCCTTTCTTGTGTTCATGCTTGCGGCAAATACATCCCACGTCTTGGGAAGACCATTGAGTACTATGTTTACCAACTCCTTCTTTGAGATGATCTCTTCAATATCTTGTAGTTGATCTCTTAACTGAGAGATTCAACCAAAAACCTCCAAGGAACCAACAACAAATCTCCATAAAGATGATGAAAATCACAAAGTGGAACCTCATACAATATGAGGTTTAAGACTGTTATCGCACGGTTTGTAGGAAAGGTCCAAAGGGCTTGAGTCAGGGCTTGAAACCGGCGTAACAGGAGCTTCCCCACCCACTGTCACCTCGATGGGGAACTCTTTCTATTTAGGAGGGCAAGTCCAAGGGAGACGTCCC
>ML779412.1:365901-389805 GCA_009831015.1 Picea engelmannii
CGCATGGGTTGAGATGACTGGCAGCTACCTGGTAGCAGATCTGCTTGGAGGATTTGAGCTCTGACAGTTTCAGTGGAGAGGCAGCACAGGAGAGGACATTCCTGTGGAGGGATTTCTTCATTGGGCAACAGATGAGCTTGGGCTCCTCAGTTCAGCACAGAGGGCAACAAAGGAAGAGGGCGCACCACAGTTTGAGCACTTCTCCTTCTGGTTCTTGTTGCAAGGCTCGTGAGGAGCTTGCTATGTATACAGGTTCCATTGTATTTCATTACTTGTTGTATCTCTTGCTTTAATCACAATTATATAGACATATATCCCAAACTGGTTTTCCCCGGGGGGGTTTTATCCAGGGTCATGTTGACCAAAAATACCTGTGTCAAATTTATGCATTTTTAGAAGTGTAGAACAGCATTTTAAAGTTCAAAGATCTAGAGGTAGTGTTATGTGTTTTAAGTTATATTGCATGTGCTAACATTGAGATAAGAAAACACTTGCAAGGGCACCTTAAAAGAGCACTTAACCTATAAAACATTGAGCAGAAAGTGGGATGACTGTTTGCTGTCCTAAAACAGCAAAAGAAGACAGCCATACAGTTGAAACTTAGAGCCGTACTAAGGTCAAGGACAGACCTTAGATGGCAGCCTCATAGGACCTCAGAATTTCAACAGTGCTAAGTTACTAAGAAGCAAGTAAGAAATTGCAACATAAGTATCTTAGACATAGAAGGGTGAGTCTCCATGTACCCAAATCCACACATACCAAGAAGGTTTTAATTGCTAGCCTAGTTCGGACGATGTCTCAAAATGAGGCAAGCAACACTCCTAGAAACTTGAACTCCACTGAAGCTTTGAGTCTCGTGTCTAAAGGATAATACCTAATGATAACCATTGACCTAAGGGAAGGCAAAATGGAGCCACTACAATTCCAACAAGCAATGGAGATTGCTAAAGGCCTTACCTTGGTCCCGAATGAGCATTATTTCACTACCCAAGGTCTCCCCAAACCAAGAGGGGGAGAGTATCAAATAACAACCTCTAAGATCTTGAATCACCGTCCGCTCGCCTTCCATCCTAGTTGTAGCTCCATTTTCTCTTTCCTTTTTTAATTCCTCTACCTAGAACCTCGAGAGATTTCAATAAAAAATTATGGGGAAGGAACAAAGGCTACTTCATAGCTATGAGGGTAAGAAAAAGATCATCTAAGATCGAAGTTGGATTACTTGAGTGGGATTCAATGTGTTTCAAGCCCTTTTTATGCCAACATCCTTCATGGATGACGGATAAGTCGTACTATAATGAGTCAAGCAAGATAGTTGAGAGACCACAAACCCTAAGGTTCAATTCCTTGTACCACCTTAGTCTCTCATCGGTGCACTACCTCTACCAGTCAACAGCGCAGTGGACAATCCAAGCAGCCTGCTAGCTCAGGACACCCTATTGTACTTAGCTTTCTTCATTTGGCCTCAGATGGTAGGAGAGATGGGTACACTCCAGGAAAGACCCATTTCCTTTCTTCTTCTTCTTCTGGATCCTCTTGCTCTTAGATCTTCATCTACGGTACACTTCATCATGAGAGTGGGTCTCTGAGCTCAAGGTCGAGGGTTCTTCATGCCTCGTTGCTGATCTCACTCTCTATTACTCTACCTTATTGCACTTTACTTTCTGCATCTTGCCTTTTATAGGAGACCTTTTGGTACTCCCACTTTGTATTGACACCATTGTACTCAACAATGCCTTTGACCTACTTTTCTGGTCATTAGATGGACATTAATAAAATTATCCTATCTTATCTTATCTTATCTCCTCAATCTTGGCTTCTATGACCTCCTCTTCAACTACGAGATATTTCTTCCCCTTCACAACTTGGACCCAAGATTGTTGTTGTTCCTCCACCTATTTATGTTGATTTTGAATCTATGTTTGCATGTTTATTAGGTCTAACATTTCAGCATGCAACAAAGTGATGTTCCCTGAAGAAAATTAAAGGGGTTGCTAAGATTTCATATAGGAGATAATTTATTTCAAAGAATGATTGTCAACTTAAACCTCTACATGTTTCTCTTTCAGACCTACAATTGTTGTTCCTAGGGTAAGGTTTGTGGATTCAACTTTCACAAGTTTATCTTTGAGACCCGTGATCATTGTCATTTTAGATTTTATTTGAGTTGTCCAAAGGGAGACCTCCTTCTGGGCCTTGAATTCTAATGAGCACATCATTCACTCAAATTCACCATACTTGCTACAGACATGTTGACTCTATACACCCGAAAATACTTGAAAATACACCAAAAGCCTTGAAGAACCACTGGAAGCTACGGAGTGTAGTAGGCTTACACAAGGGGTTGTGGATATGTGTACGGGGTCCAACCATTACCTATATTATGGCGGAGCTTAAGAATGGTCTCCAATTTGTATAAATAATGGCACTGGGAAAATTGGCCAATACAATTTGTGCCAATTTCTAGAGCAAAATGAGTTCAAAATAGAGAGTGGACATGTTTAAGGTCGATGTCTGTCTAACCTAAGGCTATGAGTGAGTGCTCTCACTCTACCACAACTACAGGTCGAAAACAAAGGATGTGAGTTAGTAATAAGAGCAAGATGACATGGGAAAAATGTAAATTTCCTTAAAACCTAGCACTGTTTGCTTCAGAAAAAAATAAATTAATTTTCTCTCTCTGTTTAAAACATATTTCAGCTACGTTTAATGCACACCAGAAATTGAAATGCACGGGATCTTTTCCAAATAAAGACACACAGCAAACACATCACATCAACGCAAATGTTTTTGGACAATAGTCCCCGGTAAAACCCAATGTGCGAAAACCGGTACAGCAGATCTGGAGGTTTTTATTAGCAGAGAAATATAGAATGCTTCTTACAGAAAATTCGCTCCTACTGAGATAAAACCCTGTAAAATCCTTCAAGACTAAAGTATAGTCTCTCCCTTTGCTTTGGAACCAGATTTGTCCCAGCAAAACCCTTCAAGATATGCCTCTGCAAAACTGTACGGTGCCCTTGTGAGTACTGTGTCAGACTGTATGGATCCTCTGCATAGGTGAACTGACCTCCGCTCAATCAAGAAGATGAGATAATCTCCTGTTCAAATGTCTTCCTCTGTTTCCCTGCAACTATCCTCTTTCTCAGATCTCAGATCGAGCCTCTCTTCCTCCCGGATCGATCTCTCCTCGTATTAGTAGTGCGCCCTCTTCCTAGTTGACATTCTATTATACTATTGTGCAAGCGAAAACCCTAATTCATCAATGAGATCTATGGCTGAGAACTAATCTTGGCCTCTCAAAGAAATGGATGGTCCAGATTAAAACATCCATCACTTAAATTTTTCACTTTTTAGCTTTAGAAAAATAACTCAATAAGTCAATATTAAATTAAAACATCTAATGTTACTTTTTCCTAAGTTATACTTTAGGAAAAGCATCAATTCATCAACTAGGCAGTTTCATTGTCCTCTCCTAGGCTGGAACGCAAGCCAAGAAGAAGACCTTTGTCACTACACTCTTCTCAACAAAAAACACAAGTGATGCAGGTACACGTGAAGGAGCCACCACAAGGGACAAATCCAACAGGGAGACAAGACATCACAGGGTGACTTAGTGGGGGAGTCATCTTACTTGGGAGGGTATACTCACAGAAACACTGAGGTGCAAAGGTATGTGCACATACAACTTGAATCGACACCCCAAAGTTTCCTTCAATCAGGGCCTACATGAATAGATAAGAAGAAGGCCAACGGCCAAGGAGGAACACGTAAGAGAAAGCCTAACCTCAAGCTGATGGGACTAAAGTTCAAGCATGGAAACTGGACCAACCTTGGATTATTGTTGCATAGTAAATTAAAGCATGTTGTAAATTCAAGGATGATACAAACACAAGTTGCACTGAAGGAGAAAGGGTTATTGGAGTTGAATGACAACAGAGTGACCACATCATCTTGCAAGATCTGATAGCAAACACAATTTTGTCATCATACATTTCAAGTGGGGCATACAGAGAAACAGGGTTGGTAAATCATACTAATAAAGTATTGGAGTTGAATGACAACAGAGTGACCACATCATCTTGCAAGATCTGATAGCAAACACAATTTTTTCATCATACATTTCAGGTGGGGCATACAGAGAAACAGGGTTGGTAAATCGTACTAATAAAGTCTTCAACACAATACATACAAAAAGACATTACATGTTATCTATCAAACTCCCTTCTTTGGATAAAAAAATGTTACATTTAAGTGACAATGTGTTGATGCAATAGATCAGATTTGGTAGTAATCACAATGAGTGATTAGTAAACAACACAAGTGGACATCAAGTAAAATTAAGGATGAATCATGATGCAACCAAACCAGAGATGAAGTCTGGGTAGTATTGATACAAAGACAGGTTACAATCAAGAAAGAAGGGTGATTAAATTAAAAGGACAACAGAGTAGCCATGTCGTCTTGCAAGATCTGATAGCAGTAGCAGGTTTTTCATCATACATTTCAGGAGCGCATATAGAGAAAAAGGGTTTGCAAATGGCACAAACAAAGTCTTCAAGACTATACACACAAAAACACATACTGTAGGAAGATAAGATTAAGTAGATAAGACACATTCTGCTCTCTGCTTAATTTGGACCACCAAAAAAATGACACATGGAAGGAATCTATTACAATCGGCCTAGCCTATGGATTGAAGGCAGTTGATACCTTTAGAATTTGCGGTTTTCATTCTTAAAATCGCTAGTACTTGTCATGTATCAAACTCCTTTCTTTGGATCAAAAAAGTAACAACTAACTTTAAAGTTTATGTGACAATGGATTGATGCAGTGGATCTGATTTGGTAGTAATGGCAATGAATGATTCTTCAACAACACAACTGGATATCAAGGATTCAAGTGCAATCATTGATGGAATCTAGATGCAACCAAACCAGAGATAAAGGGTGGGTAGGATTGACACAAACAAAGGTTGCAATCAAGCAAGAAGGGTGACTGGAGTTGAATACAGCAGAGTAGCCATGTCAATATCTGATAGCAATGGCAGTTTTGTCATCAGACATTTCAGGAGGGCATATAGAACAAAAGGGTTGGCAAATGGTACTAATAAAGTCTTCAAGTCAATACATGCAAAATAAGTACTGTACGTGGATCAGATTAGGTACATAAAACGTGTTCTGCTCTCTGATTGTCTTAAACCACCAAAAAATGGACCCATGGAAAAAATCTATTTCAGTAAAGCCTAGCCTATGGAATGGAGGCAGTTGATGCCTTTCTAATGTTGTTTTCAGTCTCAAAATCACCAATAAAGAACAGTTATGGAAAGTAGAGTGCCATAAAGAAAATTTGTTTGAATTATTGAATCTTCGATGGCATTTAGACAATTTCCATATTGGTAGAAGTTAAAGGAGGCAGAAATCTTAGATACTCGCAAAATTGTAAGAACGCCGAAAACTTGCATAAACACCAAATCATGTATCCAAATTTTGAAAATGGTGAGTTGGTTTTTCATTATATGATAGTTCCAAACTCATTCAAAATTTGGGTCTTATTTGGATGGACCACATTTATAATAATGCAGCAAAAGAACGGTGAACCTGTATAGTAAGATAGCCAACATCAATGAAAGTAGAATAAAAGTATTTTTCCACCAAAAAAGGCTGTAAATGTCAAAAAAATGGAAATCCTCAGTATCAGCCATTGCCTCTGTATCAGTGTTGACTAGGTTTGGAGGAAGACTTTGAAGGGAACTGGAGCAGTGACACCAACCACTGATGGCAAAGGCAGACTTCCAAGAAGACCAGGTAGAGAGCCAAAACGAGGTTCTGATACCAAACTAATATGAGCACACATCAAAAATAAAATCCATAAGAGAGAACGCAAAAGAGCAAGAGAGCACACAAGTTCTCAACTGTACATACCGTAGTTGAAAAACTACCAAGTTTTACAAGTATGGCTGACTCAAGCTCTGCTCAATCCTGCAGCTGAGAAGAGTTAAGTCAATCCCAAGTCTGACTCTCTGTTGGCGAGTCAAACTTGCCAGCAGTGAATTAGGCCCATGACTACCTGGTGAGTCAAACTTGCCAGCAGTGAATTAGGCCCATGACTACCTGCAGGTCTAAACCTGACCCACAAGTAACTCATGGGTTATTCACTGCCAGACAAATCCAAATTGAGAGTGGATGACAAAACTCGCTGAAGTCAAATGCCAAAAAGGAAACGAAAACCCTCATTTTGAAGAATTTCCTCTGCCAAGTTTTTGTTGAGATCAAGTCAAACTCCTACACTTCAGCCTTGCCAAGTCGTTGATGGAGCTGAGTTTCTCAACATACAATGTATACATATCGGTATTAAACAAGAATACATATAGTAGAAGGCCATGCAAAAATTGAACACTAGGATAAGAATGTTGAAAGAATGAAAATAATCTCAGATTCCTAGTATGATATTCTTATGTAAGACTACCAAAATTATGTGATGGCTTAAAATAGACAGCGGCCAACGTGCTTAACCAGATAATTGGCGCCTACTTCACACCATGGTAGGCGGATGATCCCCTTGAACTATCGTAGATAAGAGGCCCTCATTAATCAAAATATGAAAGAAATAATAAGTATCATAGGAAAAGGCCAATGTAGCAATATATCTCAAACACAGACAATATTAACCAGAGGACAATAATATTCCTATCAGAAAGTTGCTATTCAAACAAGCTGATCAGTAGATGCACTAAGACTGACTGCAATCAATGACGACCATCAAGTGCAACGCTAATGATAAGCCAATTAGTAGGTCCAATCAAGTACAGGGAAATCCAATCACCTGGTACCAATCAAGTGAAGGCAACTGCAGTTCATATGAGTTCACCCATCACGGGTGGTTATGGACTGGCCAAGCATACAGATGCAAAACAAGTTAAGATGACATAAAACTCAAGCATGAGATGGGGTATGTGCAATTAGTAACACCACAAAGGATGAGAAATTTATCATTGCATTTTAAGCTCAAATATAATTATCAATTTAAAATAATAAGTAGTAACGGGAAATCAGGTTAGTCATTTAATGAAGAACTTCAAGCTTAAGTGACCTGCATAAGCAAATGAGAAGCATGAATAAAAGCTAATTCAATAAATTAATGTTGATATGAACTTTACAGAACACAACTGAACAGACAAATAGAAGGCATCTGCAAAGGAACTTTTGCAGCATTCTGAGCGTGGTGCCACTAAAACTGTCTTCTGATAGCAGGTGTACCACCATACAGTGGCCAAACGGCGAGATTGAATTGGGGGATCATATTATAAGAAGCTGAAAAAGATTAGGCATTAATATGAAATTCAAATGATGATACCAAAATAAGCTAATATAGAATGTAGAAGTGGCAGAGTATTTACCAAAACCTATTTAACTCTATGACTCAAAATTGATGATAGGAACAATAAAAGAACTAAGTATGTTGCAGATTACTCCACAGGGTACTCAAAAAATATCAGGGATTCCTGCTGATGTTTCAAAGAGAGTTATGGATAAGAAGGCAGAGCTAGCAGATCTGGCGGCAAATAGGGGTGTGTATATTGCTAAAGCATCATATTTGGGACTTGAAATGGTTAACACTCTGCACATAAAATTACAGTTGACTACATTCAAGTTTCAACATGAACACTTTAATGGCTACCATGAAGCATCAATATAGGAGGATGTCTAAAAAGGAAATAGAAGGTAAGCAATTCGACTAGGAAAAATTAGCTTCTTACTAGTTGCTGAGTGATCTTCGGCCTTAGGATTGGATGATTGCAAAGGAGTTCTTTTTGTAGTTTGTTTTGTTGGCAATTTTCTTGGGCTTGGTGCATGGGCAATGACCAAAGGATAATCCAGTTGAGACCCATGCTAAAATCAATGGCTAGGGTTTGGAAAGAAAGAAAGGTGGAAAGGAAACTTATGGTTGCTTGGATTGACTCTGATAGAAATATAATGGACAATGCCTACCAGCAATTGTAAGATAAGGGAGCTCCCAGTTGTCAAAGATTAAACAAGTGGGATTATTACTTGCAACTCCTTGTGGAAGGCACCCTAAGAAGTCGTCAACAAGGGTGGCTTAGGGGAAAATGCAAAAGAAATTGAAAAAGTAATCAGTGTTATCGGAACCGTTGGAACCAGCCGGTCCGACCAGTTTTGGTGCAAATCCAGTCCGACCAGCCCTCCTGAACCACTTTTGGCTGGTTCCGTACCGAACCGTCTGGTTTCGTACAGTTCCGTACAGCATGACATGGACCCACAATTTTCAAATTTTAAAAAAATAATAATAATAATAATTTAAGAGAAGGGGGGCCTATTACCTAACTCTAGGGCATACTCAAACCTAGTGATTAATGGTAATGTTAAATTTTTAAGGTAAAAGTGGCATTCTCCTTTATCTTTCATTTTCATCCTTTTACAGTTTTACTTAAATTTTTAACATTACCATTAATTGTTTCACGATGTTTGAGAGTAATTCCAACCTCATTGAACTTCATATGGAGAAAGTATAATTTTAGGTCCCATTCAAAATTCAGCAGACTTAACAATTTTCAGGATTTCAAGATTGGCAGGATTGCAATTTTTCCACTGGATTCTATCATGTATGAGGGTATGGAACTGGCATTTAATCAAGAGCACCAAGCCCTCTCTGTACCTTGATGTTGGTGGCATTGATTGTTGAACTGTTCTGTCATGACCCTAGTAAAAATGTACCCTTTGTTAAACTTCTTTAAACTCAGCAAACTAAATTTTTTTTTCAATAAATTTTTATACCCAGAACCAGAACAACAACAAATTCTAAATCTGATTTATGAGACAGAAATATAACTGAGTAAAATAACCTTGCAATGCATAGCAGAAATAATAGAAACCAATCACACTATTTACAGACACCAGAAATACCCTCGAAACCCTAACTCCGGGGAAAACCAGCAAACGAGGGTTTAGTATTCATCTCAGCAAATCCAGAAATTAATTACAGCAGTGCCAAACCTGGCAATACACAGAGAATTATTTGGTTAGGATCTGAGCCTGTGGCTCTGCTGTCGTGGCCTCCTGCCTGCTGTCTGTGTGAACAGTCGCTGGTACGGCAGCTCGTATGTTTGTGGGTGTGGTTGTGGTAGCAAAAGGCCCCACGATCTGGCCCGATCTACTGTGGAGAGGCTACGGCTAGCCTCCTCTCCCTCCCAGCTTCTACTCCAGCCACAAATCCGGCCCCAACACCCTCCTCTCGGCCTGTAACAGTTAATATGACCCTCACGGCCCTAGTACAAGGGCACTCAGCCCCTCTCACAAGCTCTGGCTCACGGCTCTACTGGAAATGAAGGCTAGCAGCCTTCCTATCTCCTACTCGGCACCTGAACTCGTCCAAGACAGAATCCACCCTTGCCCAATTTCGATCTGCAGCTGAAACCCTCGGTGTCAACTTCACAAGTGTATTTCTCCTCGAGCCACCCCTTCTTTTAAATCTCCAGCTAGTTGATTCAACGGTGGAGATTAGATCCCCATCATGTCAAATCAATGGCTACAATCTAATCTGAAACTAACTTCGATTGTTTGGATAAGATAAAAGAAGCTTCTAGCAGAAGGTTAACTAATATTGATTAATTATTGTCATTCCCTAAGTTTAGACTTAGGAAATATTTAAATGACACTAATCAGAATAATTAATCACATTTTCCTAAGTTAGACTGAGGAAAAATTTAAATGACTTGGAGAAACATTAATCCATGTGTCCTTTGCTTGCATGACACCTTGCCTAAGCAAGGACACCTGTCGGAGCTACAATCTTTCAACACTCCCTCTTAGCGAAGAAGGTGTTCTCTACTATTCCCATCTTATCCTTGAAGTAGACAAACTTGTCTTTCATCAAGGCCTTGGTGAGAATATCTGCCACTTGCTCATCTGTAGGTACATATTGTAGTTGGACTACACCCTTCTGTACACAATCTCGAATGAAGTGATACCTGATGTCGATGTGCTTCAACCTATCGTGGCATACCGGAGTCTCAGAGAGTTTTATGCAACTCTGATTATCATAGTGTATGATGGTCGGTTCTAACTCTTGACCGAACAATGCCACTAGCATTTTTCGAAGTCATACGGCCTCACATGTTGCCATGCTCGCTCCCATGTATTATGCTTCCGCAGAACTCAATGCAACAGGCTTTTGCTTCCTATTGAACCAAGAGACAACCCCTGATCCCAAGCTAAAACAACACCCTAAAGTACTTTACCTGTCCACTGCATTTCCTGCCCAGTCTGCATCTGTAAAGTCCATCAACTTCACTCCATCTCCCTGAGCATACCTCAAACCATACTCAATTGTGCCACGTAGGTACCTCAAAATATGTTTTGTTGTTGTCCAATGTGCTCTCCTTGGTTCAACCATGAATTGATTGAGAGTATTTACAACAAAACAAATATATGGCCTAGTATTGACCAAATACATGAGAGAACCTATCAACTGCCTGTATAAGGTAGGGTCCACTACCTCCTGCTTGGATGCATCTATCTTCTTCCAATTAGTAACCATGGGTGTAGACATTGGCCGACAGTCCTGCATCCTGAACCTTTTCAGGATCTTTATTGTGTATTTCCCCTCTCCGAGGAAAATCTCGCCATCTCGCTACCACACCTCCAATCCAAGAAAATAGTGCATCAACCCCAAATCCTTAATATTGAACTCCGAAGCAAGATTCCTCTTGCAATATGCAATAAGCCTCTGTGAACCTATCAGAAATAGATCGTCCACATATAACACGAGAATGAGTGGCTCCCCCCCTATTGTGACATAATAGATATTTGAGTCTGCCTCATTCTTTACGAAACCTATGCCCTGCAAGTAACTATCAATGCGCTCAGGCCTCGTTATGCATGCATGCTTGAGCCCATACAATGCTCTCTTCAGTCTGCATACATGGGACTCCCTCCCATATACCTCAAAACACTCTGGTTGTTCTATATACACTTCCTCCTCAATAACTCCATTGAGGAAAGTCGTCTCGACGTCCATCTGATGAATCTGCCAACCCATCTCTGTCGCTAATAAGATCACGGACCTGATGGAAGTATAACTGGCTACCGGGGCAAATGTCTCGTCGTAGTCAACTCCATCTTTCTAAGAGAACCCCTTAGCCACGAACCTAGCTTTGAATTTCTCAATGTTGCCACCTGCACCATGCTTGATCTTATAGATCCAACGAGACCCAACCACTTACTTGTCCTCAGGTCTTTGCACCACCTCTGATACATCATTCTTCATAATGGAGGCATGCTCCTCCACCATGGCATCCCCGCCAAACCTGTTGCTTCGATGCTTCCTGAAAACTAGAAGGCTCCATGTCAATGAGATCACTCATCAATTCCATATACCTTGATTATCGTTATGGTGGCATGCTCTATCTAATACTCATCCTAGGAGCACCCACGAACTCCAGAGCATCTCGTAATGTCTGAGAAACCTCTCGATTCCTCTTTCTCCCTGCAGTAGGAGGTACAATCTCGGTGGGTGAAGCTTCCTGCTCCTCATCCTGCTCCATTGCCTAAGTATTAGTCCCTGTACCTGAACTTGTGACTCCTCCTCCTTTAGAGCTACCAACTCTTGATCCCTTGTTGATGCTGCTAGCACATCATAAGACTTCCTGAAAGCCTTGTCCTCCTCGAATCTTACATCCCTTCTGATCATTGTCTTCTTTAATGCTAGAACATAACCTTCGATAGGCCTTCGAATTTTCGTTGTAACCAACGAAGATTCCCTTCTCAGTTGTGGAATCGAGCTTCATCCTCTTATCAGAGGGAACATGACAATAGACTAGGCAACCGAAGATCCTGAAGTGGCCAACTTCCGGCTTCTTCCCTGTAAATGCCTCTTCGGGAGTCAACCTTCCCAACACTTTGTGAGGACTCGTGTCCTACATGTATACTGCAGTACTACATGCCTCTACCCATAAGAACTTGGGCAAATCCTGGTTATATAACATTACTCTAGCAGCACCAACAATGGCCTTGTTCTTTCGTTCTGCTACCCCATTCTGCTAAGGGTTGTAGGGAACTATCAATTCTTTCTTGATCCCTGCTCCTATACAGAATTCCTTGAAGGCTTTCCCTATTTACTCACCTCCATTGTCTGATCTGAGAACCTTTATCTTCCTTCCTGTCGCATTCTCTACGAGAGCCTTAAACTCTTGGAAGCGACTGAAGACCTCATCTTTGGCCCTCGTGAAGTAGATCCAGGTTTTCCTAGAGAAATCATCAATAAATGTGACAAAATACTCACATCCTATCAAGGATGTCGAAGACATAGGCCCGCATACATCTAAATGCACTAAATCCAATATGCCCTTCAATCTACTATCATTGCATGAAAACGTTGTCTTTGCATAATTTCCCAATACACACCCTTTACACATGTCATTGTGCTCAGTGCTCAACTCTGGAAATCCAGTCACTATCTTCTTGAGCACGTTAAGTGCCCCATGGTGTAAGTGACCCATCCTCCTATCTCACAATTCTCCCATATCCGTGTTGCTGCTTATCAATGCCTGAGGTGACTGAAATTGCAACATGTATAATTTGTGTGACCTGAGCCCTATTGTCATAGCCTACTTCGACCCCTTGGGCTAAATGTAGACTTTCGGTCCTCTGAATGACACATCATACCCCTTGTCTTTAAGCGCCGAAACTGATATCAAGTTTTTGTCATCCTTGGTACGAACAGCACATTTGTGAAACTGAGTGTCTTGCTTGACTCCCTCTGAAAGGTGATTGTTCCTCGTCCTACTAGAGTACATTTGAACTTATTCCCCATTTCTATATCGAAATCCATCTCCTCCCCTCTGAAACTGGAGAAGTTTTCTCTAACTCGTGTCATATGATATGACGCACCACTATCAATATACCACACCCATGTGGCCTTTGTGCTTGAGCTAGAGAGGTAAGCGATGAGTGAGAAATCCTCATCAAATTTGGAAGAAAACTCGTCAATGTTTGTTGAAGTTGTTGTTTGAGACTTCTTCTTATCCTTCTTCTTGTTAGGACATTGACTGGCATAGTGTCCTAGCTTGAGACAAGCAAAACATTAACTTTGCTCATGTCACGTTTCTTCTCTCCCTTGGAGGTCTTCCCACTACCTGAGACTTTCTTGGTTTTAGCTTTGCCCTTTCCTGCAAAAGCAATATTCTCTTCTTCCCCACCCTTGTGATAATTGTTTCTACCACTGAGAGATGCTAGCCTCAACTCTTCTTCCATGAAGTCATCTCACAATTGATCCCAGTGTAAAGAACCAATCTGGTCCTTACAACAGGTTTCCATCATAAATAGAATAAATAACTATGATCCATACTGGACCAGAGAATATATTGAGTAAAAATGTATAAAGATAGATGATAAATGAATAGATGATCATTACAATGATGAATGTGCCAAATATATAGAGAACCTAAAGGCACATATGGTAACCATCCATGAAAGGATGCATCCCTTGGACAATTAATAACTGTTTATTTTTATTATTATTATCTATAATTATTATCGCTTAATATTATATATATTTCGTATGCTACATTTCCTTCCCCTTAAAAATGCTTTGTCCTCAAAACATGATTTGAGAAGGACCTATCTCTTGTTCTAGCTCGAATTGTCTTCTTGTGATCTTTTGTTTTTGTAGTTGCTACTCTTGACGAAACAAAACGATATAATCTTCGAATTCTTTAAGTAATATGTTGCATCTTCTCAGGAGTGATCCATCCCAAATCTACTTTCATTGGAAGTATTTGATTAGGCTTCCATATAAATTGTCGATTTTGTCTTCGTTCTTTTTTAACATTGTAGTGTGTTTGTTGGTAAAACGAATATTGTTTATATTCCTCTTGTCCTAGTCATTGGTCGTAACGACTCTTGTGATTTGGATGACCATACGGTATTTGAGTCACTTGTGAATCTTGTTTGTTGGAACTCTCTTCAACTTTTGATACTATTGGTAACCCAACTAGATCGATGTTTGTTCCTTTCTCCAAGGTCTGGATTTTTTTAACAGGAAGCTTCTCGATTTCAATAGGTTCAAGCATTGTTTCTTCACTGGTCATTGCTTCTTTACCAGCAAATTGTTCTAACTTTTCCTTTTGTAATTTCTTCTCATTCTTCAACTTCTTGATTTGTGCAACCAAGCTTTGATTATGGTTCTTTAGACGACAAATTTTTGTGTCTTTATCTATGACAATTTTGTCAAAATATTTCCGGATCTCAAGTATTGGTTGTTGATTATCTCGAAGTATCATTTTTGAGATCTGATCAAGATCGTTTGATGTAGATATTGATTCCGACTTCATTGAGATGTCATGTAATGTTATCTTTTTCTTCTTGTAGTAAAACATCAAAAACTTTTTCTCGAAGTTTAATATTAAGTTACCCAACGTCTCTAACCAGGTTGAACCAAGAATTATATCAATCTCTTTTTGATATATAGTTGTAAACTTGAATTTCAATACGAGTTTATAATCTTCAAGTGTCAACGGTAAGTCCTTGATTTCATATTTATTGCCAAAAAGGTCTTTCGTTTCAATCAAACTTGTTTTTGGAATTATTAATTGATTCGCCAAATTGACACTGATGTGATTTTTCTTCTTATCTAGACAAATGTGGATGCTAATTTATTTTTCTTGAATATTTCCTTTAAATATCAATAGTCCTTTATGCATTTAGTTTGAAGATTTTTATCAGAAAATATTCCTTCCTTAAAATCCATTTTTATTTTCGTCAAAAACTTGTTAAAAGATAATACCTTGAAAACTTTTCTTTCCTTCCTTAGTATACTTAAGATCTCTCTTTTTTATTATTATTAAATATTCTCCTTCTTATGAATAAAAAATTATTTTATTCCTTCCAATTTATTTTCACAGTATCCTCTTCTTCACCTTAGAGTGTAATGAAGTTGGAGGTTAATAATAACTTCGTACCCGTTTATCAAAAACTTTTAATATATCATTCACGTCTTGTTTGTATTTGGTTAAACCTTAAAGTATAAATATATAATTGACTTATATAGTCCTGACATTTTTTTTCTGTTTGAACTATCATGATAAATATATAGTCATGTCTTTTCTTGTTTGAACCGTCATGGTATGAGTTGGTCATGGTATGAGTTGATTGGTGGCAATTCTTTAATACCATGTCATGTTTTCCTTGATATTCTTCAGTTGGGTGATGGTTGGACAGACATTACACCACGATTCATACGGACTAATTAATTTGTTGCACGTTGGAAAGTGTATGGACAGCTCACGGATGGGTGGAATGAAAAGTACGGTAGACGATACAGATGCTTCAATTGTTTTCTTGCACGATCGACGGTGTACGGACGTTGTACGCGTGGAAGAAATGTCCAGTGATTGTACGGCGAAGGTGATAGATCTGTACGGAATTAGATGATTTCCTTCTCTTTTGTGTGTATACATATATATTTCTGATGTCTCTTTGAATTTGCAGCAAATAATTTTTAGAGAAACTCATAAATTATTTTCCTTCAATTTGCAGGAGAATAGTTTATTTCTTTCCAGAATTTCTGATTTTCTTTCGTATTATTCTATTTATCTTTTATTTTTCTGGTTCTCTTCTGAATTTGCAGCGGAATAATAATTTTTCAACAGATTGGTAAATTTGATATATTTATTTATTTTATTGTTTTTTTTCCTTCAAAAATCTTCTCATATAACAGCGAAATAATAAATTATTATTATTATTATTTTCCAACGAAATTTGATTTTTTTAATGGCCAAGGGCCGGTTGATGGTCAAAAACAAGATCAGAGAAACTCCGAAGATTTTTCAGTGTGGCTAGAAGCCTATATGGCCAATGGCCAGGATCATAAACGAAGCTCTGATACCACTGTAAAGAACCAATCTGGTTCTTACGACGGGTTTCCATAATAAATGGAATAAGTAACTGTAACCCATACTGGACAAGAGAATATATTGAGTAAAAATGTATAAAGATAGATGATAAATGAATAGATGATCATTACAATGATGAATGTGCCAAATATATAGAGAACCTAAAGGCACATATGGTGACCATCCATGAAAGGATGTGTCCCATGGACAATTAATAACTATTTATTTTTATTATTATTATTCATGATTATTATTACTTAATATTATATATATTTTGTATGCTACACCCAGTCTGGACTGTGTTCCCTGGAAACAATGCCTCTCACAAAGACATCCCATGAATTGGAGAAGCCATTCAAGGCTATCCTCAAAAGTTCTGTGCCATCCACAGTCTCTCCAATAGCTGCCAATCCATCCTTTACTTGCATGAGTTTGGTGAGGTAGGAGGATACACTTTCCCCCTTTCCCATTTTGGTATTTCGGAGTTTCTCCTTCAAAACATCTTTCTGTTGAGATTTGAATTCTGGTACAGTTTAATGATGGCTTCCCACATCTTCCTGGTTGTATACAATCCCGAGAGGTGAGGGACGATATGGTCCTTAACCCCATCCAAGATGATACGCCTTGCCTTGGCATCATTCTTTTTGTGAGTTTCAGCTTGTTGTGCATCAGTTGGAACTGCAATAGTCTTCTCTACAAATACCTTGAGCCCAGACTCCTCTAATGACAACAATATACGCTCCTTCAAGATGCCAAAGTTAGATGCCCCATATAACATATCTTCAAATATGATACCTGAGATTGACATATCTCTGAAACCCTGTTGTCACCTAAGTCACATGGTTCGGGTTCGAGTTCGGGTTCGACAACGATTAGGTTCAGTTCGGGTTCGAATTTTCCAAAAAGGTTCGGATGAGGTTCGACTTTAGGTTCAGCTATACATATTGAACCCTAATAAAACCTCATCCCAAACCTCAATAAAATTCTCCCTAAAATTCATCCTAAGGTTTGAATTCGGGCACGCATTCAAGTTCGTTCAGGTTCGACACTAGGTTCGACAAACCTTGAGGTTCGCCAAATTTTGAACCTCAAACTTTAGGTTCGCCAAACCCTATGACTTAGGCTGTCACAACCTCTTGGATCTGAAGAATACTACTAGATGAAATTTCCTGTGTAAACCCTTGGCTTCCTTCTCAGAGGCAAAGCTTTGATACCATGTTAAACTTCTTTAAACTCAGCAAACTAATTTTTGTTTTCAGTAAATTTTTATACCCAGAACCAAAACAACAAAAAATTATAAATCTTATTTATGAGACAGAAATATAATCAAGTAAAATAACCTTGCAATGCACAGCGAAAATAATAGAAACCAACCACTCTTTACAAACACCAGAAATACCTTCGCAGCCCCAACTCCGGAGAAAACTAGTAAACGAGAGTTTATTATTCAGCTAAGCAAATCCAGAAATTAATTACAGCAGTGCCAAACCTGGCAATAACTTCACACAGAATTATTTGGCTTGGATATGAGCCTGTGGCTCTGTTGTCTCGACCGCATGCCTACTTTCTGCGTGTACAACCACTGGTACGATTGTGGGTGCGGCTGTGGTAGCACAAGGCCCCACAATCTGGCTCGATCTGTTGTGTCGAGGCTACAGCCTAGCTTCCTCTCCCTCTCAACTTCTACTCCAGCCACAAATCTGACCCCAATACCCTCCTCTTGGCCTGTAACAACTGATATGACCCTCACAGCCCTAGCACAAGGGTACTCCGCCCCTCTCACAAGCTCTGGCTCACGACTCTACTAGAAATGAAGGCCAGTAGCCTTCCCATCTCCTACTCGGCACCTGAACTCGTCCAAGACAGAATCCACCCTTTCCCAATTTCGATCTGCAGCTCAAACCCTCAGTGTCAACTTCACAAATGTATTTCTACTCAAGCCACCCCTTCTTTTAAATCTTTGGCTAGTTTATTCAACGGTGGAGATGATATCCCCATCACGTCAGATCAATGGCTACAATCCACTCTGAAACTAACTTTGACTGTTTGGATAAGATAAAAGAAGCTTCTAACGGAAGGTTAACTAATACTGATTAATTATTGTCATTCCCTAAGTTTAGACTTAGGAAATATTTAAATGACACTAATCAGATTAATTAATCACATTATTCCAAGTTAGACTTAGCAAAAATTTAAATGACTTGGAGAAACATTAATCCATGTGTCCTTTGCTTGCATGACATCTTGCCTAAGCAAGGACACCTGTCCGAGCTACAATATTTCAACACCCTTCACTCAAGTAAAATCACTTATTAGGCATGTTAAGTTTTTTCTATCTTATTTTAATGCTTAGAGGGTGACATTGATGACGAGGATCCTAATATAAGTAATGATTTTGATGATATTTAGTTATTTATTGTAGCATGATTTTTTTTGGACTCTAGAGGACATTTAGAGCCTCTTTGTTGATGTATTTTGGTTCAGAGATAGATTGCACTTGGTGCTATTTTGGTTATATGCACTCTTACTTGCTATATAAATGAGAAACTTTGAATATTTGTATAAATGGTTTGCATTCATATGGATGCAGATGAATATATATCCTTTTTTTCAAAATTTGAATATGTTATGTATTTTTTGGTTGACCAGATTTTTTGTCCGCTTTTCTTCCAGTTCTGGTCCAGTACACATTTTTTATGTCCCTCGGTTCGGTCCCTGGTCCAGATCTGATAACTATGCGACAGATTGGTCCCCCACTTAGAACCCCAGAAACAAGCAAGCAAGCAGAATGGTAAAGAAGGGTTTACAGACGAGAAACACATTAAGACGTCCAAAAACAAAACAGTTAAGGTTCCAAAGGAAATCATACACTTGATAGCCCACAGCAGCCAGTAAACTCATATAGACCAAGTTCCTCACTAATGCAACAGCTGGGGAGGGAACCAACTAAATGAAAGAACAGATATCATCAGCAGATTTAAACAACGATGGTTCTATGATCTACAACCTGCCAACAGTGACAATGAATTCAACGAGAGCTTGGAATTGAACCATGGTTAGTTACTGAAAACCAAAGTAAAATGGTTGGAAACTAAGACTGTTGATTGGAAGGGCATTGAAGATGATATTTCGAGAATGTAGTACACAAACAAAAGATGTAATGAAGGATATAGCTACCAAAATTTTCAACAGTTGCCACTACTCAGACAAGAGAAATCAGGGGAAATACAGTAATAACAAAAGTTGCCACTATTCAGGCAAGAGAATGTGGGGGAAACACGGTATCATCAGAAGCAAGATTGTGTGCATACAGTAGCAACATGATGAGAAGACTATGAGATGTATTACCTAGTGGCAGAAAAAAGCAGATGTCCCGAAACTAGAAAAAAACTCTAGCAGGCAGATGGGACATATGACAGAAGAAGATAGGACTTTGCAAGTAAGGCTGGCTGTCGAGTATCATCATCAAAGCAATATGGTCGATTGGCTGGCAAGGTACCTAGCTAAAGTTGTAAAGGATTAGCAACACAGTCTTCACAGCAAGAAATGATAAAATGTAAACAGATCCAATGACTGATGGTCCAGAGGATACCAAGGCATCACTGGAAGATGCTAGAGGTACAATCAAAGGAACAAAGAACAACGTAAATTAATGCTCTCAGATATACATCTTCAAGGTATAAGTTAATTAAGGAGTGTTTTCTCGGGCCAACTATAATAATAGATAAGTTTGTGTTGCAAGGACCTAAGCTTCTAGAGTCTGGACAAGTAAAGGAGATATAGTGATTGTATAAGGAAACTAATCTGTCAGATGGGGCAGCATCTGATGCCCAGAATTTAGAACATGTGCTAATAAAAAAGCAACCCACAATTGCCAGAGATTCAAATAACATGCATAAAAGGCCTGAAAAAGTTAACTGCTGAGAAAAACCTAACCATAGGAGGAAATGTTGCACTTTTATATTCAAGGGTATGTATCTGAAATAAGCACCAGAGACAATTTCAAAAGCCAAAGAGGACAGAAAAACAAAATAGCTGCAAGTATTTGAGAAATTTTAAGGGTGAAAGGAAGCAGCAAGAAGAACAATTTGCAACTTCATAACATTGTTCAGGTATGGACACTCGGAGTAGCAGCCTGAAGGGCAGATGCATGAAGTCAATCTGATTCTGTAGTAATTACACATGATTATAGATAGACAGTAATTACAACCAAGGATAGCGTCTGGTTCAACTGGTGAGAATGATGGGTGGTTGCAACTCGACACTAATATGAAGACTTACAAGAGCTTGCAATGGGATAAGAGAGCTGAGAGGAACTATGCCAGCTCAAAAAGTCATTAAAGCAAAGCAGCTTCATCAGAAGCAGTTATGGGCCAGTTGTACAGTATAAATACAACAAATAGTGGCAAAGGAAGAAATGAAGGAGATGGGTTCCAACTGAATAGCCACCAAAAACTAAATTTGCAACAACAACAAAAAAATTGAAAAAGAATAAATACATGCTTGATGTAATTGCTTGGGATGAGAGATGAGTCCTATATAGACTAAGTTACTAACCTGTCGTGTCCCAAGTATTTTGAGAGAAACCCCATCTGCAGTCATAGACTTTGATGGAATAAACGGAAGATTAAAGAATGTTGCCCCTTTCTATGTTTACGGTTCAAGTCTGGGGCATGTAATTTTTATATCTATTAGTGCTCCTGTGAAATATAGGCTAGCCCCAGCAAGATATATTCGCAATCCATGCAGATATATACATGGTCCATAATCCATGACAGGAAAATATGAATCACAAACTAGGGGTGGCAGCTGTGGGCGTCATTATTCTTGATCTGAGGGGGAACAAGAACTGACTTATGAATGGGGTTTAGGGACAGCCACAAACAATCAAGCTGAGGCGTATGCTCTCCTCCAAGGATTTCTCTCTATAAATGCAGCTAGAATGAGGACATTGATAATTATTGGCGATTCAAGCATAATTATCAATCTTGGGAACAACAAGAAAACCCCATTTGACAGCAAGCTTACCTGCCTCGTTGCGAGAATTAAAAAGGAGACCCTTCGGTTCAAGGAGGTCACCTTTTTCCAAGTTCTGAGGGCTCTAAATTGTCAAGCAGACACCCTTGCAAACGAGGCCTCAAAATTACACGAAGGAATCCTAAAGAAAAATGGGGGTATTTCTTTCTAAGCTATCCCCTAAATTTTTATCCAAAGTCATTTATGCACAGTGACAAATCACGCTCATCATTCAACACAATTCAATGTTTACAAGCCACCATAGTGTAACAAAAGGAAGGCAGGATGTGCAACGCATCACCTGTGCGCAATCCTCGCACATGTTAGTCTGTAAGCTCAGTTGGCAATTTGAATGTAACACCCCATTTTCCCCAACATGAAAATATGTCTAAATGTTGCCATGAGCCATGGCTAATAAGTTTAATGTTTGAACCGAGATGAACAATTAAAATGATAAAATGCATTTTAATGATAATGAAAAGAAATTGTTGATTGGTGGAGCACTTACACAGAAAATGATGCCATGAGAGGGAAATGGTGAGGAAATTTTCCTTGCCAAATTAATATTCAAGAAAAAAAAAACAGAATGTCATTTTCTCCCAGAATTCAACTAATGAAGGAAGTTGGTAGTTGAACTACTAGCTTCCGACAATTATGGGAAAGTATAGGGAGTTGTACCGCATGGGCAGAAAAGTACCCATCTAGAGAATTCTGGGCTGACCTCGAATTTGGGGGAAAATCGACCCACGAAATGAGAGAGGTCAGAAAGTGGGATGAGACTCACGAAATGGAGAAGAGAATGTTCAGAAAAACGTCTCTGGGGGATAGCAACAAGGAGGTCAAGTTCTTCGTGTTCTAGGTAAGAAAATAGCAAGAGTCTCTAAACCAAGCTGATAAACGGGGCTGCGAATTTTGGGTATTTAGTTGTGCAAGCTAACTATTGTGACTTCCTGAGTCAAGAGTAGGCCCCCTTGCTTGGTGGAATGGGAGATATGTCTTACTAATTTCTGTTGGTGAAGGAGAGTGGCCTTCATCTTTTTACCTCTGTTAATGAGTGAGAATTTCCCTTATGGCATCATCTTCTGGCTAGGGTGTGGTCAGCTGCAAGAATCGACAAAGATAGTTGTGCCTATGGTTGGGTGGAAAGAGGCTCACCCATCAGCAGTTGCCAATTTATCTTAAACTCTTAGATAAGTATTTCAATGTTTTGTTTTGCCATGATAAGTCCCTTGATGCTAAGGAATTTATGATTTGGTTATTTTAAGAATTTGATATTATGTTCAAGTAGTGAAATTAATGCTCCATGTGCATGACTGATTATAAAGTCTGAAGAGAGTCATGCAAAATATATTTTGTTGTTTGCCTCTGACTGTCTCTGTTTTCAATGGCTGTTGTAAGTGATTTTTTGTAGCTCTTAGTAAGAATAGAGTGCTGGTTAGAGTGCTGGTTAGGCATTTGCAGCCCATTTGCATGAATAAACCTCATGTGTTCGTAGTGAAGACTACGCTATTAAAGTCTTCACAGAGCATCTGCAAATAAATATGTATAATCTCTGTTAAATTAATGTTGCTCCCTATAATACTGGAGTTGAAGATCAGCTCTGGGAGGTGACCTGTCCCTGGTTAATGGTCAAGCCTTAGAACCTTGTTGGAAGGTTTAGTTGAATAATAAATATTCTGTGGAAGAATTGGTAAAATCCCTTAGCTTCCAGCCAACATAATGAGCATGATGAGCATGACAAAGGGAGTCCTGGAATGAAAGATTGACCATGACTTTGGTCTCATAAGCTTGGGAAAATTAGTAGAGAGGATAAGGCATTTTAACATGAGGAATGTGCAAAATAAAATGAAATTAAGAATTATGTGTTTTGTATTTAAATTGTGTTATCAAGACATGGTAAGAATGAAATTCTTACCTAGATTTACTCAGTAAAATCATGTCCAAAGGGAAAAAGTCTATGTTGCATGGGGACCCGTCCCCCCCAAAAAAACCCGCGTACCCGCCGTCCCCGCATTCCGGGGACTTGGGGACCCTTAGGAAACTTACCCAAATTGTTGGGGACTCCATTGGGGACTCGGAGACTTGCTGGCCGTCCCCAAGACGTTCCGGACAGATGTCAGGGACGTTCCAGACAAATTTTGAGGATGTTCTAGGTAGATTACAGGGATTTTTTTGGGCAGATTTTGGGGATATTCCAGGCATATATCTTCAGTCTTGAAAATCATGGAAATTGATGATTGAACAATAAGATCATTTTTCCCATCCATTATTTTTGTATTGCATTGAATCTAAATCTTTTGTAAAAGTTGTAGCTCAAAACATGGGTTTTGTATGATGGGTATTGATTTGGGTTTTTGGTGATTTAAATATTGTATTTTCAGCAACAAGGTTACAAGAAGCAAAGTTTCCATGTCAAAAAAACAAGAAATGCAACATTTCAAAAGGTTGATCCTTATGGTTACTGCTCTTGTTCTTCTTATTTTTCTGGTCATCTTAGCTTTTAGATATTCTACATGGGTTTCCAGGAGTCATTCAATTATAGTGTTTCCACCATTCCAACCTCAAGCATTGTGAAAACAATCAGATAGTAGTGACTTCGATTGGGTACTAAATGTTTGAATAAATTCCTATTCAATCACCTTCTTAATCTGAAATATGAATCTAATCTCTTTATCGAACCAAAGTGTTTTATAGTGGTTTTCAACACAACCATAAAAATCTGCAAAACCTATTGATAAGGGAATGCCTTTTATGTTTTAACATAATTGTCATTAACAAGAAATACGAGTAAGAAAAACTGCTATAGAAACATTTCTCACTTAAGTTTCCTAAAGCTAGACTGCATTTTGCTCTTGTCTAGTAGCCAATAATGAAATGTCACTTGGCTCTTTTTTAAATTGCTCGAGCTTTTTCAGTATTGGCAAGTGTAAGGGTTGTGCATAATACTGTATAGTATAGCTTGTTATGCTTACAAGCTTGAA
>ML779412.1:405244-416210 GCA_009831015.1 Picea engelmannii
CATAGCTAGAGTCCTCCTCCTCCAACAAGCAAAACCCTCTATGAACAATGCGCCCTCCTTAGACTCCTTTGCCCCTCTTTAGGCAAGAATAGGGAAACCTAAGAATTAATGGTTGAGATCAATCCAAATCAATGGATGAGATCGCACCAAATAATTCTAACTCATAACCCACTTTTGGGTTAAGTTCCCTAAGTCTACTTATGTCTCCAAAATCACCACAAAGTGATTTAATACTCACTTTTGCCAAAAGTGACTAAAATTCACTTTAACCAAAGTCAAAGTGAAAATAGACAAAAGTACTAGGTACAAAGTGTCTAAACCTTCCCACATGTGCTAAGGAGGACAAAAGCACATGGGGAACACCTCCCAAGGTACAAATCTCAACATGGAAAATAAGGATTGATCTCATCCTTGCCAAGAATAAAGTGTTCGATATCGTGAAAGGAAAGATCGTGGAACCACATTTTGAAGAAGGAAAAGAGAAGGAACCTTAGAACGTTGCAATTATGGAGAAGTTCAAAGACAATGATATCAATGACATGAGTACCATAGTGGATTCTGTAAAAGACCACTTGATGACCTACATCTCTCATCTTGACTCATCTAAGAAGATGTACGATGCCCTAACTAACCTCTTCTCAGTCAGAAACATTGGACAAGTAATGAGTCTGAAGAATGAGCTCTGTGACATAAAAATGAATGATGATGACAACATAACATCATAATTGGTAAGAATCTTTCAGTTAAGAGATCAACTACAAGCTATTGAAGAAATCATTTCAAAAAATGAACTGGTAAATATAGTACTCAATGGCATTCCCAAGACATGGGATGCATTTGCCACAAGCATGAACAAAAGAAAGGAGTATCCCACATTTGAAGAACTTTGGAATTGTTGTGCACAAGAAGAATCAAGGATTAGCACAAAAGAGAAATTCCAAAGGAAAAATGATGATCAAGCCTACACAACAAAGTTCAAGAAAACCAAGAATAAGAAGAAGTTTGACTCAAGGAAGAAACCAAATCAAGAGAAGGATATGTCAAAAATACAATGCTTCAACTGTCGAAAATATGGTCACTACAAGAATCACTGTCCTAAGTTAAAGAAAATGAAGGAAACACACGAAGCAACAGTTGTCGAAGAAAAGGAACCCTCAAAGAAAGTCAAACAAGATGAAGCAGAATTCTTCTTCTAGTCAAGGTAACAATATTCTTCTATGTTTACATAATTCATGTATATATATTTCTTAGAAGATAAGATGGTTAGTGAAACAACACATGTGGAAGAATAACAAGATAAGAATTACTATTACGATGATTACTAGTCAAGTAATGTATCTGAAAAAAGGATGAAGTGCGTTGACAATCTTTGGTGACAATTCCGGTGGAAGCTATTATGTAAGTAACAATTGCCAGATAGGTCACAATCAGAATCAAACTCGAAGAAACACAGAAGGAGTCAGACCAGAAAGAATTCAGTAATCAAGAGGAAACTAGAATAAGACTTGTCACACCTTGCAGAAAGCAATAAGGATGCAGACGGAAGAATGGACTCTCTCAGATGAAGGGAGTTGATTATGAAATTCCAAAAGAAGAGCATGCATTCAGGAATGAAGTTGGGATTAGGAGGGAGCTAATCCTAAATGATATGATCCAGTGAAGAAGAATCTGTGAAGATTATGAAGTATCTGCCCATGTTCCCATTGAAACTAGCAGCCATGATAAACAGCACGTGTTCAGTTTGACTCTAGAATAAGTCTTCTTCGAAAAGAAGCCCTAATGTATCCTTGGTTGTTCATCTACATCCATAATCCTATGATGAAAAGAAGAAGTTGGAATCTTCAAGGCATGGAATCTATAGAAGACTCCATGGACCCAAAAGTAAAAGAGGAACATGAGGAAGAACATGAAGATTCCAAGAAAGAAAGAAAAGCCAGAACAACCAGTTATTATACCGAGAATCATAAGACTACTAGCTTGGTTTGAACCCACTAGAAGCAATCAAGCAAAAGAAATGGAAGTTATGATAAAGAACAGTATATGTAAGAAAATGTGAAAAAGACTTATGAATGGAAGCATTGCAAGATTCAAAGGTTCTTCCAGAAGGAGGGAGAAAAACTATAACGACAGCTCACCAGTGTCCATGGATTGGAATTTACATGTAAAAGACTGCTCTTCCCAATAAAGCAAGTGAGAAAGAAGCTTATACCAAAGAGACCCATATATGCAGATATAAGAAGACCTTGTATGGATTCAAACAACCTGATGTAGAGTATCTCATATACAGCAGAGGCGTGGTGAAAACCTTCTATAACAGAGATAGTGTATCAGAATAGCTACTCAGTAGTCTGGGATGATGGATTGCTAATCCATGGCAAACACTCATGATGACAGAATAAGTGCTACTTGGATATGTTTCAATTTGAGCTTTGCCACGATGTCATGAGCTAGTAAGAAACAGAAGTGTTGAATTCGACCATGATATATTGTAATGATCAGAGTTATCTAAAGTCTTCAGAGAAAACCAGTGTTCCATGACAGACCGAAGTACATTTGAAATCAAGCATTATATTCTCTGTGATGAAGTCCAGAAGAGAGAAGTGATTCTCTAATATATCTCCACAGATGAGCAGAGAGCAGATATTCTGGTAAAGCCTCTATCCAAGATGAAAACGTTGCATACTTAAGAGACAAGCTGGGGCTCGTGGAGACAACTTCCTTATTGGAAAAGGAAGTGATTACTCCCAGGTTGGGAGGGAGCACTGATATGTTATTGATTTATGGACAGTCATTTTCTAGTTCAGAAAACGGTACAGGATGGGTAGTTCCTTTCCAATTCGAAAAGTGGTTTGAGATTTCTGACGGACGGGCATTTTCCAGTTCAGAAAATGGTCCAAATTGAACAATCATTTGCGTAATGAAAATGGTTCAATAGATTGTTGATGTACCATAGGCAATGATTCCCCTTGTGGCTATGATGTCCTGTTCCCAAGAGTAGGCCAGCAGGGAGTGACTTAGTAGTCTATGTTTTCCCGTAGACTGTAGTCATGCACAAACAGGGAACAAAGGGAGAAATAAGGGTGATTTGGTGGCTAAACGATGAATTAAGCCAAAAAGCATAGGGAAAGTCACTTAAGCCTAAGTCAACAAAGAATTAGAACGAAAAGGTGCTAAAGGGGGACTTAATTAATTAATTACTCACCTTAGGAGGAAAAGCGCCTAGCTTAAGTGAAGTCAATGGTGAATTAAATTGGGAGGAGTATAAATGGAGGAATTTGACTTAATTCCTCATTATGTTATAATTTGATGTTGAGATATTTGCAGAGGAAATCAACCCCCTTGTTGTTTTGTGGATTTCTGGAGGAAACCACCACCATTGATCGGTTTCAATGTTAAGAGACACACCCTAGCCTATCGAAGATGCCATCCAGGTATTTCATCGTGCATTACAGTGTTTAGTTCAGTGATTGTGTAGCTCAGCCAGGGAGGGCGCAAGTGTTGAGAGAGGGTTTGTAAGGCCGTTTGTGACAGTTCAGATTTGGCCGATTCCTTCCGACCCATTAGAGAGCTAGCCAGGGCGCACCTATTGAGCCATCTGTCGTCAATTTTCGACAATGGAATCTTCCAGAAAGTGAAAAACAAACATTTAGGGCCCAGCTCCAAAGGAAGCACATTTGGGGTTCCAGGGGACATTCCGGGACAAATCTGAGGAATCCCTTCCGACCCATTATATAGGAGACCAAGACAATCGTTTTGAGTTATACATTGTCAAATTCCGCCGATGGAATCACTAGGGCGCACTCATTGAGCCCAGGAGGTGCGCAAACCCCCAGGAGGTGAGATCCGGAGCTTTAGAGGTCGGATCTTCAGTCCGACAGTCATCAAGATCAGTCTAGAGGCCAAGGTGCATCTTTTGAGACAGTTTCCAGCTCATTCTGACGGGTATCGCCATCAGGGCGAGTTTTCTAGATTCTACAGCAGTTACCGTGAACTACCAGACTGCTTTTTGTCGATCTATCTGTGCATGCACAAACCAGCACCTGTTCTTCTCGTCACGGGTATTTCTTATCTGTTATTTTGTATTCCAGTGACAATCCATGAGATCTAACTGACGATTATCTATCTACTTCTAGTCTTTATTGTTTAGTAGATATGAGAGATAAGAAATAGTCTTTATTGTCTTTATTTTGTATTGCAAAACAATACATGCGACTAGTGAGTTGTGTTGTCCTTATTTCGCATGTATTGTTTTGCACTGCTAAACACATAATACACTGGAAGAAACATGTAAAAACAACCGAGCATCTTCACACAGTTAATCAAACGCAGTCAGAAACCTCCAGAGTATCAGATTCAGTAGCCAAACCGTAGTTTAGCAGTAGTTATCTAGATTAGCTGGATCATGGATATTTCAGTGGCTAGTGTGGGGGAATGGTCTAGGACAATCATTTTTCTTGGCAGTCACTCTAAGTAGTGGTCAAGTAGAATGGTCTGCCTCGTCAGGCAGTCATCCTTTCGAAGTTCACAGTTGTGAGCAGTTTCGAAGAATGGTATGTTTTGGAGGTTGGTGCAGGACAGTCATTTCCTTAGGAAATGGTCTAGATAGTCATTCCCTAGGGAAAACTCGTTCTCTCCAGGTTTCACTATGATTAGTGTCGGAGGAATGGTCCAGGTTCAACAATCAAGGACATGTATTCCCTAGGGCAAACTCATTCTCTCCAGGTTGCACTATAGTGCCGGAGGAATGGCCCAGTTAGATGAATAGTCTAGGCTCATAAATTAGGGACAATTATTCTTCTATGCTTGAGAAGAATAGTCCAGATAGCCCATGGATGATGTTTTACTTTCTAAGGATCTCACAAATGTGAGCGGAAGAATGGCCCAAATGACTCAGTTTGTATCATGATATTGTTATGCAGGTTGATATCGGATGATATGATTACTGTGAAGACTATATGTCTCTGGACAATAGTTGTATGCCATTGTGGTGGATGTATTCCACTGGTTGTGACTATGTGTCACTAGTTAAGTAGTCGGTGCTACTTGGTGTGGTTGTGTACCACTGAATAGTAGTTGTTTACTACTATGAATAGACACAGTTGTGTTCTATTAGATGGCATTGTTCTGATTGCCATAGAGACCATCACTAGTGTTGGAAATGATTACCAACTAGATGGATAGTCAGTGCACTGGTGGACAAACATTCTCTAGGCAGAAAATGGTCCGGGACAGTTATTCTTCTAGGATGTATGTCTAGATTAGAAGAATAGTCCTTGTGACCAATGGTGTGGCTTCCAACATCTGTTGGAACAGTTAGTCTTCTAGGACATATGTCTAGATTAGAAGAATGGTTCTTGTATCACTCTGTGGAGTGAGTGACTTATTCAGCATCATGCCTAACTACTCAGATGGAGTATGGCTTCAAGAGATGATGCAGTTGATGCTATCAGATGATACTGATAATGATGATGGTGCTCGTGATTTAATCATGAGATAGCCTATGTGGCTATGATGATGCTACCAGTTGAATGGTATGTTTGTGCTCAAGACCACTGCTTTCAATACCTCCCTAGCTAGGAGGAAGTGTTGATATTGTGGTAGTTGCGGGAGGTATTAACCTCCACGTGTAACCCTGACAAAAATAGAATATTTCGAGAAGCAAGAAGAAACCCTAAAGCATTGGACATAACCCTAGAAGACAAGACGGCTAAAGAAATTAATTTAATATTGAGTTTTAGCGCCCATGAAGAGAAGTTGGCCCAGACAGCTAAGGAGTATAAATACAGAGTGCTAGAGTTCATTTAGCACACTCTCACTCGCAACTGCAGAAATTTAGTTGTGCGCAAGTCTGGAGAGTAGCTACAGTTGCAGCGACTGCAACTTGTATTTTCAGTTTTAGGCTTGGACTCTCTCTTGGTTATGGTTTGGACTTTCTGCTTGGTATGCTAGCTCTGGAGAGTGATACGCTACCTTGATTGGCTATTAGGCCTAGGGTTTGCTTCCGGAATTATTCTTTGTCAAGATTAAGGTGCTCGGGGGTGGCTTCGGCCTATGGTTGGGTGACAATATTGTTATATTGTCTATGGTGAAACGAGCACACCTATTTTTCTAACAAATTTTGCCCCTGACAATCTCAAAGAAGAGGAAATAGTCCATCAATTGATTGAAGACATGGACTTGGGCAACCACAAATCTCACCCCACCAATATCAGTCAAGACGAAGCTCTCAAAAAGCATGTTTTTCATTAGTATTTCATGTTATGTAGAACAGTATTAATATTAGGTGTCTTTTATAGAATCTACACTAGCAGAAACTTTTTGAAATCCTCTATGAAGGATGTTTTGGAATTCTCTATACCCAACACATATTGCTTGTTAGTGATGCTGATATTTGTTAAGAGACAGCACTCTATTGTATCACTACGCTGTACCGCTTGGCTGCAGCTTTTTTTTATTACAAATATTATCCGTTTCTGTTTAAAAAAATATATGAATCACAAACTTTAAACTTCTCCAAGAGTCATCTTCAGCTTTCAGAAAATCAAGCACAAAAAAATTACCTCCACTAAAGGCTTGGTCATATTCTTCACGGACGATGGAGATCTCAAAACTGGCAGTGGGTGTGGTGGTCCCCGAGGCCCAAGGAAAATATTTGATGGCCTGATCTGAAAAACAAAAATAGGGCCTATTGTTCCCCATTTCCATCACTCAAGTGGTACTTTTTATATACATCATTGAGCATTCGGTTGGCATCAACTTTGCAACCTTTTCAATTTGAATATGAAGTAAAATAAACGAAAACAAGCTTTACCACATCAACTTGATGACCCAAAGGGACAGGTGATGGTCGGATGCCAGCTGCTTCCTGCATGGACCTGAAGTGACAAATGTAAACCAAGCTGTTTACTGCAATTCTTTTAGACAAACTTAACAATACCCATCTATCTAAAATGCTACACTCTTGTGATTCCACGTGGTATTGTTTCCAGAAAATCCTCACAAAGGCTGTCTATCTAAAGCAACATTCTTATGATTCCACACAAAATTGTTTCTGGAGAAACTTTACAAAGGCCATCTATCTATAAATCAACATTCACATGATTCCACAAACAAGTCTTCCTTCTCCTTGTCTGTCACATTCAATTTTTTTCATTTGTTATCTGCCAGTCATGCCCATCACATATGATCTGGATAAAATTTTAGAATGCAAATAAATATAGAAAAAGCGGAAATATCACACAAATACAAATATGTGATAACTTACACACGTATTGCTGGGGAAGGATGATAGTAGCGGCATGTTGAGCCTCGTGAACAACGATCACGGAGAGAATCAAAGCATACAGTCACTTTATTCCTGAAAGTATGACAATTGAGTTATATAAACCAGCTCTTTGGTTGCATCAAATTCAGATGTTATCATGAGAAGAAAGAGAAAATATTCGGCTAAAACTTTTATACAATCTAAAGCATCCACATTGGAAACTGTAAATAAAGGTTCAAAGTGGCAGTAA
Organism: Picea engelmannii; assembly: GCA_009831015.1. Taxonomy (NCBI): domain Eukaryota; kingdom Viridiplantae; phylum Streptophyta; class Pinopsida; order Pinales; family Pinaceae; genus Picea; species Picea engelmannii. Next base: position 412,759 of record ML779412.1, read on the forward strand.
TTAAATCCATTGACAGATGCAAAACATAAGTAAAGTCAATATAGCAATTCAAACATGTACACAGCTTATAAATTGAATATCCTTCACCCTGCAAACATTTTCAAATTATTCCTAATAAGATTTGACCAGTTGTCACATACCAACATAGAACTATCAAAATCTCACACCTTTATCATTAACAATCAGTCTTGAAAAAAATTCAAATCATAAACCATAAAATCAGAACATAACAAAGTAAATGTATACATGAAATGCCGTATTCATTAATGTCCACTAATAACGGGTAATGTTTAATGGGACTGTAACCAAAGATAAGGCCATGCTTCAAGCATCTCCAGTATAAAATGAAAGGAAAGGATATGAACATTTGGTTTATGCCGCCCCTGATCCTAAAGATGTTTCCTGCCAGTCTCCTGTAGAATGAAAGAAGGATGTGATGACACAGGTATGTAATCTGTGATTAGTCCCTTTGCTGGGGAAGTACTTCCTGTATTGAGTCGATACCCAGATGAAGAGCGCTACACATCTCCAGTTCTCATAATACATCAAAGGTCACTAAAAAAATCCAAGTCTCTAAACAAGCAATAATGTCTGCAGTGATCTCATGATAAATTGAGCATCTAAAGATGAAGCTATCCTCTATCTATGTTTCCATATGGCAAAGCCAACACGTCTGCTGGCCTTTTCTAGGAATATGATGGTCTGCTTTTCTTCAGAGCTCATAAACTGGCCTAAGCGAAACTTTAGTCCATTGGTCAGACTGATATATCTCGGAATGGTCATGAATCCATTATTCATATTTCATCCAATGATAGGTGTTTAAATAATGAAAGAAATACCTCTCAAATGGGCATATATAGAATGTAGTGGATTATTTATGTCGAGATCCAAGGTGTGAAGAGAGGCGTTCCACCCTGACTGGCTAGTCTCCTGGAGGATTGAAATTCGAAATGCTATGTAAGGGCATATCTTTTGTGACTTGTTCCACCTGTGTGTCTACCATGTAGAGGAATTTACAAAGCAAAACTAGAAAAAAATATAGCTGAAGCAAAAGTTGATCTTCAAATTTCACTAGAATCACATATTGTGGAACATTTTTCTTGGAACACGTTTTTGGAAAACATAGAGACAACAACTCTCAAAACGTGAACAGCTAGAATGCCACATACCACAACACCAAATTTCATGGCCATGCAACATGACAATAATATGAAAAATGTTAAGTTTGATACTGTGCCTCAAACTTTCACTAGAAAAACTTACTCAGTAATAGATTGAGAGCAACATAACCCTTACTTAATCCCAACTATGAAGTTGGAATCATGGAAAAAGAAGACCTAATCAAGAGAACCGTCCAGGTACTGGTAAGAGGATACCACCTTAACAGCTTCACCCTTGTAAAAGTACCTACCTGGGATTCTTTGCTAGACTTGGTGAATGTTGTGACTCTTGTTTTCCCCTTGTTAACAACTACAGCATTTGTATCAAAGAATATACTCAAAGGTCTCGAGCTATAGTTGGGAACCTGCCACTATGCATGCCATTGATATAATAATATCATCAATAAAAATCATAATGGCAATAGCAAAACCAAAGGGCTTACAACCACCATCTCGGCTTGCTAATTTGAGATAAGTGTTTCTAGCTTATAAATGTCTGAGGCAAATAGTAATGATGACAGCAGGTATCCCTGCTTTACACCAATAGTGTTGTGAGGTTAATCTGTACATCCAGTGGAAATGCTGACCTACCCAATAACTCTTTCTTATAAAGTCATGGCCATAGCGATAATCTCCTTTCGAATGCATAAACCCCTGAGCCTCTGAAACTAAGTTACCAGACATATCTAGGTTCCCCTGAGAAATGTCATTCCCCGTTTCGGATCCTGAAATGGAGGAATAAACCTTGAAACGGCACTGAAACATTTCAGTGTCGTTTCCAAAATTCTGAAAAGCCATTTCTCAGAACGGATGGAGAAAATCAGCATTTTGACTTTCATCTGAAACATTTCAGTCAAACCATGAAATGTTTCAAATAAATTGTTAGAATTAGGGCAGTAAAGCAAAACAGTAGTATCTTTTCAATTTCAGTGAATAAAAAATAACTAGATCTAAAGTTCTGAAATAAAACTCAAACACTTAACTAGTGTACAGATATGAAGTGATCAGAAATTAAAACTCAGATCTAAAGTTCAGAAGTTAAACAGAACTCCACTACTTGAATAGTGAACAGTTATAGATGAAAGCAAGACAGTGAGTCAGATCTATCAAGCAGAACTCAAAAACATTACACAGATCTACAGATCTAAACCAATCTGATCATAAACAGTACATCAACTATAGAGACAAAAGTAAATTCAATATATAGTTCAGATCTAATAACAGATACACAAAATTAGATAGATCAAACAATGCTTAAGTCAAAACAAAGTTCAGATCTGAAAGTGATAGGTAGCTAGCTTACCTTTTCTTGAAACCTTACCTCTGAAGAAGTCACAGCCACCACAAGAGATGTAGAACCATTTGTATTATGCTCAGACAAGGTTCAGCTCATAGATCCACCATATGAGATGGATCTCTTACCAATAAATGATCAAACTTTCTTGCCACCAAGAAGATAGGGCCACAGGGAGAAAAACAAAAACCCCAACAGTAGTTTCAAGTACCCAAACCCTCACTCAGAAATTCAGCTAAAGAAACCCTCACACAAGGTAACTTTAGGAGAGGCCACAAGGCACAATAAAAGGTAACACCTCACAGCGGAAGAGGAAAAGGCTAAACCCACGGTCACATAACAGCAACGAATAGTAGGGCTGTATCACAGTCACTTCACACATCAAGAGGAGAGGGGACTGCACCTGTCAACCACACAACAGCAGAGGAGAAGGGGGGCTGTACCAGCCACAAAACAGCAGAGAAAAGGGGGCCGCACACCAGCAGAGAGGCTGCACCTCATACACCTCCCATGGCAGCAGATAGAAGAAGGCCGCAGCTCATACACCCCACACAGCAGATTGGAAGAGGGCCGCACCACATGTAACCCTCAAAGGGAGCCGCAGCCACACCACACAAGCTCTGCAACAGCAAACAAAAGAGGCCGCACCAAGAAGACAATACACCAGCAGAGGGGGACTGCAGCAACCTCAGGCAAATTCAACAATAAAGGCCGCAGCAAGAAGACACCAGCAGAAGAGGGCCGCAGCAAAGAGAGGATCCGCTCACTCCAAAGACAAAAAGATAATGATGTGTGTAGTGAGGGGTAGACCGTAGGAGAGGGTTCTATTTATAGTTTAGGTTAGGGGTAAAGTTAAATTAAAATATCATGTTTAAATTAAACAATTTAAACATGGTATAATAAATATTTTAATTTAAACTTAATTAACCCTCAAAACAAAAATAACATAAAAACCCCAAACCAACACAAGAAAAGGTAAAGGAGGGTTAGCAAGGTGG
>ML779412.1:426184-449976 GCA_009831015.1 Picea engelmannii
TATGGTGGCATGAAAGTTCTTTCTTCTCTTTGGCATATTAAGATCAGTCACTGATCCTTGAACTGAATCTTTAACTGAGCATAACACTCAAGGACTTATACCCTTTTATGGTCTGTGCTTTCTCCAAAGGTAAGGAAGGTATCAGGTATGTTTTCTTAACCTTGTTCAGATCTAAATTGTTATATGACAGCTTGAATCCTTAAGTTATCTCCAGTTTACTGTTTGAAGAAATCTTACTTGTATTGTTTCAGAACTATATCTATAGATCTGCTGTTACCTTTATCTATAGATCTGCTGCTATAAATCTGCTGTAACCTTTATCCATAGATCTGGTGCTATATATCTGCTGTTACATATATCTATAGATCTGCTGCTACAATACATCTATAGATTTGCTGTTACTTGATTGAAGAGATTATTTTGAGATATAAGTTTGCCATCACTGTCTGAAACTTAGATCTCTGTTGTATTCATAGAACTGTTCAAATTGTCTATGATTTGGAAATTGTTCTTGTTTTCTATTTATAGATATGCTGTACATGCTCCTGATCTGAGTTGTCTTGTTTAAAATTTAAAAGAGACTATTGTTTTCATCTTTACCCTAGAATTCTAACACACATTAGACACAATCTGTATACAAATCTGATCTTCCACGTACCGTCTTGTTGCTATAGGATGTTGAGCACAGCACTCGGAGAGATCACTCTCACGTACCAAGGAATTGGGTACTATAGCTAAGGATATGGTTCATCCTTCTTAGCACCATGAAAGATCAGTCAAGCATTATCGAAAACCTTAGGTATATCAAAGAGCTATAGCCCCTGACACTCCATTGCTTTAGAACCATCCAAAACCCTAGCCTCTATAGCACAAGTATCTCACTTGGAATATCAAGAATTTGAAAAATTCGTCAATACAGTAAAACTCGAGCAAGAGTAAATGCTTGGTTCGACCAAAGCATTATGGGAGACATCTCAAAAGACTCCTCTCACAATGTTGATCATGTTAATATATCTCTTGGGTAACCCTTTAGGGGGTCCCATGGGGCCAATCTAAACTAGACCCTTACCAATAGCCTATCTCAACAACGTCCTCTTGAGTCACTAATCACGTTGGTCTACTTCCCCAATAACACTTCAAAAGGTCCCTGTAGTCCCATGACTCGCACTAGAAACATGTCTACCATGGAAGACAAAATGAAAGACAAAATGCAAGCAAACAAGTCCCTCACACAGACAATTGATACAGCACAAGACCAACTCCAAAACCACATGACCAACGTCAATGAGAAACACTCACTTTGTTTTGATAAACATGACAAACTAGAGGGTAAGCATGATGGAGGTGAATTTTCCAAGGGTGAAGGTTCTTACAACTACAACCCCTTTTCCAATCATTCCCCCAATATGTTGCATCCATTACCTAGGGTAGATCTGGATAGTTTGTCAAATCTAATCCAACAAGATGGGTTAATCTGCAAAACTTATGTCCCCTTCAATCACACATTAAAAAAAAATTCTCCAGTAAACAAATTTGTGTTAAAAATCATGCTAGAAGGCAATGAAAATAAAAATTACAATTTTGTATGTTCTTCTTGTGCACTTCAAGAGAAGAAGTTGGCATTGTTGTTTGTATACTTTGGTCTACACACACTCTACAAACACACAAATTATTCACCAAAGGTCCCATTCGAGAAAAAATCAATCTGGGCCTCCCAGAAAATCCTACCTGGTCTATCCGGTGGCCTTACGTTCCCAAACCCTATCCCGACGACTCAACCTCTAACAAAAGATACTCTGGAGGTCCTAGATTCCATCTTTCGGGAACTTGGAGGTTCAATGTTGTGTGTGGAGGACAAGTTAGCTCCATCTTCATCCAAAGTGCCTTCACCCCAACCTAATGGTGATAACAAGAGATCTATCTCATCTGGGAATCGAGCTGAGACAAAGGAATCAGTTGTATTATCCATTGCAAATGATGTCGATGATGACTATCATGAGCATGCAAATCTCCAAGCTTCCACTGCATCTCATAATGGAACAGTACATGGATGGGATAGTCTCATTCCATCCCAAGACAAGTCTGCAAAAAATCCTTCATCGAGGGGTTTTATTAGCCAGTGCCTAGTGAGAGTGTTGATGAGTAGCAGTATCTCTGCGCAGAACTCGTCTCCTCAGTAACAGTTCTCCCACGCAAATTTAATGAAATACAATAAGGGAAAAAGAAGTGTGTTAAACAAAACATGGAAGAGCCAAACCTTGTTCATGGTGGAAGGCATTAAGTTACATTCAATACTTGCAATGGAAGAGGCTGCAATGGTGGATAGTGTTAGCACTGAGAGTCACCCTCAGATTGCGGGAGGATAAGCCCAGTACCCATCAGATTTTTTGGTGGATGTTGGTTTTATATCAGTGGAGGTCAATGGAAAACTCAATATATGAATGATGTTCAACACAGAACTGGACAAGAAATGCATAGGGAAGTGAGGGCCACAACTAACTTCAGTTAGTGAATTGAGTTTAAGTGTGAGTAGAGGGAAGACTAAGTAAGAAAGGTGGACAAGACTGCTATGGGCATCAGGCCTTCAAGCAGCTTGGAAAAGAAAAACTCGGACTCAAGATCACTCTTAAGCTCAAGCTTCAAACACTGAAATATGTCCAAACAACACAGTCACAACAGCACAATGATCAAACCTACATCACCATGCAGCTACAACAACTCGACTGGATCCTCCATGCCCGAGTGTTTTAGCACAGTTTTTACAAAGAGATGAAAAGAGGTTGACTTCTATTAATCTGAAAGTCTCAAATCCGATACATAACCAGAGAACAGTTTTGGCATCAAAACATTACAAAATAGGGAGCTCTGCTCACCCAGTTGACGACCTTAACAAAATATCAAAACTATCTCTTTATACTCGGATCAATCCCCGACTATCAGGAGTGTGATCCCATCACTACATTCAAAGCATTACGTCCGAGCAGTCTTCTATCAGACTGTGCATGTATCCCTCTGTCAGACCCGAGCTCATATCGGTATGGGTCTGTAAGAAAATCTGACCATAGGGGTACTATGGCTGACGATTCAGTCCCCATGGCCGAGACCTCCATGCCTTCTAATTACTGAGTGAGTCGAGGTTCCAACCACCAATCCTTTCATTTATTAACTGAACCCTCGAGATCAAGACGGGGCTTAGTGCCTAGGGGGCGGCCACGCGCTGCTCTCGGATCAGACACTATATGAGCATGTGATTGTGGGGCCGTCAAAAGCGGTTTGAACTCACACTGCTTTTGGGCCCGCAATCCACCGCCTTCTGCCACGTATCACTTTCGCCAAACCACGATTTCAATTGCGGGACGCTCAATAATTTTATCAATCGAGCAAGTTGTGCCCCGCAATGAAGCATGACTATTGATCTGGACGCGGTCTGCGATCTAGGTGCACCTACTAGATTTAGCACTACTGCCAAGCTTAATCGCCCGCCAACTTTAGAATCCACCAAATTGTGCCCTGGGGGAGGGGGCCGCTACTCTTGACGTTGAACAATAACACCTCCCGGAGGATGATCGGTCGCTGCTATGCTGACGTGTCACGAAAGAGAAGTGACACGTGTCACGACGAAAGAAGCAAATGATATGCCCACGGTTGCCTGGACTGAGTGCCACGTGTCATTGTCAAACAGGTGCCAAGTGTCACGACCGACGAGTGCGCCAGATGTCCATACTGATAATCGCCACGTATCCTCTTAAATCGACGGCTAAGATCTCCTTCGAGTCTCCGGACTCCGAGAAAATCAAATCTCAAACCTCATCCTTTTCCATGCGCTTTTACCCGAAGCTAAGGATCTGGCGACGCATGGCTCCTAGATCAACGGCTAAGATCCCTTCGGGTCTCCGGGCTCCGAGAAAATCAAAACTCAAATCTCGCTTTTCCCCTCCGCTTTCCTTCGGACCCTAGATCTGGCATCGCATGTCCATTTGAATCGGACAACTGAGACTTACTCCGAGCCTTCGGGCTTCAAATGTTTCGAGTCTTCGGGCACTTCGATGCTTCGGGCCTTCGAGACTTTGGGAGGCACTACCGCTAAGATCAACGACTCCCTACTGATTTTGAGATCAATGGTCCACGATTGCTTCGGGAGTTCGAGCTTCGGCTCTTTGGAAGTTTTATGCACTTCTCACTTCGAAACTCCCGAAGCTCATTTCCCCGAACGCTTGGATCGACTGCCACCTGTCCCCCTCAAGATCGGATGGCTCATGCTCACATCAGGTTTCGGGACTTCGGACCTTTGACAAACAACTTTAACAATATTTCGAACCCCCGATTCCTGCGAACCGTCGATCTGATATTCTCAAGAATGTCCGTCGCTGAAGTTGATCTCACCTATTGCTTGCATTTCGAGCCCGAAATGGACTGCTCTGAACGTTGTGCTTTGACATTTCTTGTGGAGGCCGCAAACTTGGACAACCTGTTGCCCTTGACAACTATATGTGATAACAGATAGATTCGCTAGTAAGCGAATGTCCATGGATTCTTTGCAAAGATGGACGACTGAGAATTTCTCTGGGTTGTAGGGCAACAAACACAAATGTATGTTGTTGGCCCATGGTTGGATGGCATGATATCTCGTTCCGACGAGGATGTCAACAATCTTCTCTCCTCTCGTTGGCATTGGAGTTCGCAATCGCTATTTTTGAAGAAATGGAGGCTCGATTTCGATGCCAAATCTGAACGACGAAAATCATTCCTATTTGGGGTCAGGCTCCCTACTATTCCTCTCATTTTCTAGACAAAGGAGGTTTTTAGGGACATTGGGAGCTTGCTAGGGTTTTATTATGAAGCTAACCTCTCATTTTGCATCAAAGGCTACATGGGGATGGCTCGAATTCTGGTTGGTCTTAATATCTCAAAAGTCTTGGCCGATGCAATTTCGATTCGATGCGATCAAAAGGTTGAGCAACAGAGAGATAGGCATTCGGCATGGGTTATCACCTGACAAAGATCAATTGGATGTTGATCAACCCCCTGTTACATCAAAGGAAGCTTAATTGAGCTCTCCCCCAAAGGTGTCAGACGTGACGGAGTCTGGCAGCATGGATTCTCCCCAGGGTAAGCCCATCATTTTCGGTCCTCGTTTAGACTCTAATTTGCTCAATGGTTCCACAGGTAATTCATCTCTTGTTTTTTAGAAGGCTTGTGGCAAGGATTTTCTCTCCAAATTATATGGAATAAAAGGCGCCCTAATTCCCCTTTCTGACCTACACTGGCCTAAGAAAGTTACCCCCCCCACCTCTCAATTGACCTCTTCCCTCGCTCCCCTACATATGGGCCCCTTTCCATCACCCCCCCCCCTTAATCAATTTCCCCTCCTTTCGCTGCTTCTCGTGTCCCACTATTGTCTACTCAGTCGGACCATGCCCTTCAACCCACCTAAAAACACAATTTGCGGTCTAAAACCAAAGCGCTTTCTTCTCTGGTCCAAGGGGCGGAAAATACCTACTCTCGCTTGCCCAGAGACAAGCAAGTTCCGAAGTACGAACAGGAAAGCAACGCTTATTATATGGGACCCTTAGAGCACCTGCCCCAAGCAAAGAAACTTCATGATTATTCTCTCCCTTAACTATCGAGGTCTAGCCAATCCCTCTACAAAATTGGCCCTAAAAAGGTTGGTAGAGATCCATAAACCTTCTATTGTCTTTCTTCAAGAATCTATGATGTCCCATGATAGAGCGATACAACATCTTGCTCCATCCTTTCCAGGATGGGACTTTTTGGTGTCGAATGCCCAAGGACATTCAAGGGGGCTACTCACGGGTTGGCAGAAGCAATCTCTGTTACTGCAAAATGCATGGGCTATTAGAAGCAGCCTAGGAACATTGTTTCTCTCCCAGGAACTAGATTTGGATTTCTTGTGTAAACATTTACATGCCCTACTCTAAGAGTAAGGTTTTATGTGAGAGCTTTTTGTCCAATCCCTTACCAAAATACTATAGCAATTCTGGGTAGGGATTTGAATTTCACTTTGGGTGACTGTGAAGTTTGGGGTCTAGTGGCCCAGGTGGATCCTTTAGCCGAGTTTTTCCATGTTGGATGACGCAAGCTTCCTAGACATTCAACTTACAAAGCTTTCACCCACTTGGAGGAACTTTCGAGCAGGAGCGGCATGGGTGGCAAAGAGGTTGGACAGATTAGTAATCTCGAAGGCTTTAATAGAAGCATCTTTTAGGGTACAACAGTGGGTCTCTTCAGGAGGAGAATTTGATCACAACCTTATTTTATTAGAGCTAGCCTCCTTTGTGGACAAACCTCCTAGACCTTTCAAACTAAATCTGGCTTGGCAAGATGAACCCTTCTTCTTGGACAAAATTAAAGGATGTCAGAGACCCTCCGATGCATCTCTCCATGAATCTCCTCCCCTACAATTCCTTGAAAATTTAAAGAAAGCTAAAGAAGCTACAATTTCCTAAGCCAAAAGGAAGCGAGACCGAGACAATCGTGAATTGAAGGATATCAAAAACAAATTACAAGCCCTCCTATAAGAGGGGAAAAGCAATTTTTTCGATCAACAAAGTGATCTCCATAAATCCTTGGAGGAATCGAGTAGGAAAATATTGCTAGCAAAAGAACAAGAAGGAAGGATCAAGAGAAGAGTTATCTAGCTGCAAGCAGAGGATGAAAATACAATTTTTTTCCACAACTTTGCCAACCATAAGAAATCGATAAACTTGATTTGCACTATTAATAGAGAAAATGGTCCCCAAGCAACCTCATTTGCCAAGGTAGCAAAAGCAGGGGTTCAACACTTCAAAAACATTTATAACGAAGACTCTCGAGATACTATTGATGTTGTTATCCATGTGGTATCTCTTTTTACAAGTTTCATAGACCAAGAAGAAAATGATCAGCTAATGGCAGACATGTCAAAGGATGAACTCTAGGGGGTACTCCACTCTGTTAAGTTTACGATGGTTAGCTCATGCATTTTTATTTTATTTATGTTTAGCATAAGCTACAACCATAACCATTGCAGCAACATAATAATAGCTATAGTAAACCAAGATCACAAGAAATATAACCATGCACAAGAACACAAGAAGTATTCTGCAAAAACCCTTCTCAACCAAGGGAAAAACCCAGCAATCCTTTGCTATACTACCAAGAGAAGATCCACCAAACCTAGCACACAAAAGGGTCATGCTATGATTGAGAAAGCTAGCTCCTAGAGAAGTGCGAATTGCAGTCCTCATAATTTCAGACCACAACTTCTGAAATTATGAGATGACAAGTGAGTGTGATCCACAATGGGGATCCACTCTTATTTATACAAAACTTATCACATCAAATGATGTGTCTATTGGCACAATAGGGCCGACCTGTACAACTTAATAATATAATTAATAATTACACAATATTAATTATCTTTTCATGGTGGGGCCTGTTATCCCCCACTTTTAGGGATAACTAGGAGATCATGTCTCGAGGCCCACAGGTCCTAGACATGGACTATCGAGAGCAGGATTGACTTTAGCATGGCCCTGGAGGGCCCACCTTTTCTTTCTTCCAGCATCTTTATCTTGTCAGCAGCAGCTGCATCCATCACCATCGGCTTGGTCCTGTGTCAGAGATGGTTCTTGCTCCACGAGGTAATTAGTCCAGGTATCATGGTGTGTGTCACTTTGATCATCAAAAGCATTGAACGTATGCATCTAATTCCTTTTCTTTCTAACAACTGCTTGGATCTGCACTTGCCCACTTGACCATGTTTGGGAGGATTGACAGGGTGCCCTAGCAAGCCTGTGTCTGTAGGTTTTGGTTTGCCACTGGGGGGATTTCTGAAAAGCCATCGTCCGCTCCCATCATAGCTCCACTATTTTTCATCTTGTTTCCCGCTCACTTATCCCATTTCACTTGTCCAAGCACTAGGTTGACCTATTTTTCAGGACTGTACCTTATCTCGTGGGAAGAAGGGGCTAAAGGCCCAGAAGGTAAAAGCAAGCTGGTAAAAGATAAAAGCCTAAAAATAAAACCTCGAGATGCTTCGCCCAGGGATCCCCGAGAAAGCAATAAAAGGCTTCTCAGCAAGAAACAAGAGGGACCCGGAAAAGCAGTAAAAAAAGACCTAACCAAGGGATAGGGGGTCTCATCACGATCTCAGATCTGCCTTTGATCACTTTGCAGATTTTTCCACACAAACTGCTTCGGAATTGTTTCAAAACTGTTTCAGGTCAGAATTTAGAATTAGTCTCAGGACTGTCACTGAACAGGCCTCTATTTTGGCCTTAATCTCTATTACAGGACAAGCCTTAGATCCGCCCTTATAGCCTCAGATCTGTCAATCATTTGGGCCTCAAAACTGTTATAAGTTTTCTGAAATATACCTCAGAAAATTACCAGAGACTTGGCCTGTAATTTATCTCAGAATTTAGTCCTAAGATTCACTTTAAATCTGCACCTCAGATCTGCCCTTAGTCTGCCTTAAATTTTGTCACTTTGCTGCCACATATATCAGCCTCTTATATAAGCCTCAGTTGCTGTTTTAGGTGTGCCCACTCTGCTGTTCAAGCACAGAAATATATGCTGCTACAGGTGTGCCCAGATTAACCTCAGACTTTAGCCCTTCGCTGTATCCGAATATGCCCCTTCGCTGCTTCAGAAGGTACCCCTTCGCTGCCTCAGAAAGTGCTGCAATAGGTCTGCCGTTTTTTGTTTTAATTCTACTGTTTAGGACTCCTTCTAGCTGTGGCAGCCCTAGAGGAGTCTCTCCATGCTGCAGTCTCCTTTAAGACCTTAAACAGGGCTCGGCCCAGGCTAATATGCCTGCGGCCAGCCTTTAAACTTAACCACAGAATTAAAGGAGAGGTCCGGCCTTCTCTTTATACCAACAACGAGGGTTTAGCTGCCCTCAAAGTGTCCACGGCCTCCTTCATTGACTGTACAAAAAAGTCATCTTCAGGACCTGCTCTGTTAAGTTTATGATGGTTAGCTCATGCATTTTTATTTTATTTCTGTTTAGCATAAGCTACAGCCATAACCATTGCAGCAACATAATAATAGCTACAGTAAACCAAGATCACAAGAAGAATAACCATGCACAAGAACACAAGAAGTATCCTGGGAAAACCCTTCTCAACCAAGGGAAAAACCCAACAATCCTTTGCTATACTGCCAAGAGAAGATCCACCATTCCACCACCAAACCTAGCACACAAAAGGGTGTTGCTATGACTGAGAAAGCTAGCTCCTAGAGAAGTGTGAATTGCAGTCCTCATAATTTCAGACCACAACTTCTAAAATTATGAGATGACAAGTGAGTGTGATCCACAATGGGGATCCACTCTTATTTATACAAAACTTATCACATCAAATGATATGTCTATTGGCACAATAGGGCCGACCTGTACAACTTAATAATATAATTAATAATTACACAATATTAATTATCTTTTCATGGTGGGGCCGACTTGTACCCTTTACAACATAAATTAGGGTTACAACAAATCTTACTCCCACACAATATAGCAAGGGATCCACACATCCTCTAGTGCTCAGCCACTAGGGACACGTCCACCTGTGCTCAGCCACAAGGACATCACTCTCAACAGATCACTCAACTAAGTCCACAGGAGTACCATTTGGAGAGCCATCTCAAGCAGACTCAACTAAGTCCATAGGAGTACAAGGCGGGAAACCATCTCAAGTTGACTCAACTCAGTCCAGAGAAGTACAAGGCAGAAGACCATCTCAAGTCATCTCAACTTAGTCCAAAGGAGTAGACAAGAGACCACACGTCATAACAACTCAGTCCAGAGTCTGACGCACACCCATCACATGGGCACACATCGTCTCAACTCAGTCCAGAGGAGAACGACACACCCATCACATGGGCCCTCTCACAGATCGACTCAACTCAGTCTAGAGGAGAACGACCTGGAGAATGTCACACGACGCTGCAATCATCAACACACTCTTTCAAAAAGGACAAAAGCCCTCGACGGATGGACTACCAATCGAATTTTATATTGCTTGTTTTGAATTTATTGCCGAGGAACTACCCAAGGTGGTGGAGTACTCTAGAACCACCAATCGAATGCTTGTGCCTTTCAATTCCACTTCCATAGCCCTCATACCCAAATCTGACAATCCCACCTCCTTTGACCATTTTAGGCCTATATCTTTATGTAACAACATCTATAAAATAATCTCGAAGCTAATATCTCGTCAGCTTCAGGACCTTCTCTCCACTCACATTGCCCCTCAACAGTTTGGATTTTTACCAAGTCGGTAAATTCATGAGGCCATTGGCCTTGCTTAGGAAGGCTTACATTCTATTCATACAAGAAACCCTAAAGGCATCACGCTCAAGGTCGACCTCTCTAAGGCCTTCAATAGGGTGAGTTGGTTGTATATGAGATTGCTACTCATACACCTGGGCTTCTGTCACTCCTTTGTCACTTGGGATTTGCATTAGTACTCCTTCCTTTGCTATCCTCATCAATGGGTCTAGCTCCCCCTTCTTCAATGCGGAACGAGGGCTAAGACAAGGAATGTCCCCTCTCTCCTCTTCTTTTCTTGTTAGTTGTTGAGGGTTTGAGTAGGCTTCTCAAGACAGCCTCTGTCGAAGGTTGAATCAAAGGTATTACCATCAATCCCGGGTACACTATTTCGTACTTGCTCTTTGTTGATGATATTCTATTTTTTGTGAAGAAAATGTCAACTTTGTAACGCATTTGGAAGGGCTACTTTCTAGTTTCTGCAAGGCTACCTAGGGACTTTCTAATTAGGAGAAATTTGACATTTCACAAAACCTCTCACTCCAAGTTGAGACAATGGGGACTAGTTTTAAGTATCTGGGATTCACTCTTAAAACAAACAATTATCACAAAAATGATTGGCTTTGGCCCATGGCAAAGCTAGAAAAGAAAGTTCAAGTATGGTGGAATAAATGGCTTTCAAGAGCAGGTAATTATTGTAGTTCTTGAAGCTATTCGAGTTTATTGGGCTTCTCTTGCTTTGATTCCTAAAGGTATTTTAAATAAAATCAGATAACTCCTTTTGTTTCCTTTGGACTGGATGTGAGGATAGGAAACCAATGGTACTTTTCGTGTGGAAGAAGCTAGCAATCCCAAAAGCCTTGGGAGGCTAGGGTCTAAAAAGCATTTTCTTGGCGTTGGCTGCTAAAAATGTGTGGAAACTTATACAAGGGAAAGGCCTTTGGGCACAGACCATAAAAGCCAAATAATTTCCACATGATTCTATCACAAATTGGATTAGAAAGCCAAATAAGCAAGTGCAGAATGGTTCCATAATCTAGAAAGCAATAATAAATGCTTTTCCACTCATAGGCAAATGGCTAGTCTAGTGCATTGGCAATGTATCTCACCTACTTATAGGGAAGGATCACTGAGTCGAATGCCAAAACAATCACCTTCTCCCCAACTAGCTTATTAGAAATCTCAATCACACTGGGTTTTATTACCTCAATCAAATTATGAGATGGGACTTTGTAAATCGATAGATGTAGTGGCTCACATGGGATGATCATGGAATTGAAGTTGATCAAGCTCCTTAGTGGAATCTTTATATAAGAGCCCTACAAAACTCCTTTGTCTTCCTAACAGAGCAAAAGGACCAACTCATCTGGTCCTTAAATCCTTCGAGAGGTTACATGCCCAAATCTGGTTACCCAACCTTAGCTCAAGGCACTCGAGAAGACCAATTCCATGGAGAGAAAAAAGGTTATGGAAGCTAAAATGCCCCCCAAAGACAAAACTCTTCATGTGGCTTGTAACACCCTGTTTTCCCCGACACTATAATTATATTGAGGTTACATGATTTATGTTATGAAACATGTAACTCTGTCTAATTTAATAAAAACACCAAACCACTGAATGAGGAGGAACAACGTTGACAGTACTGGCCATGATACACCAGAGGAAGTTGACGAAGCATGGTTTGATTGAATGGTTAAGTGCAAAGGAAGCTTAAGTGCATTTGTGAAGAAAATAGGAAGCTTGTCTAACAAGCTTACTTATGCTTGTTAAGCATAACCTCACACCTTTAGTGTACTAGACCTATGTAGAGCCACATGACCAATAAAAGGAATCGCAGGGGTGTTTGGAACAGTTACTAAACGTTGGCAGTTGACCCTTGAAGAAGGCAAGGGCCAATTAAATGACCTGACAGTAGGACCCTACGGATCTGCATCTTCAAAATGAGAACCACGGATTGCAGGTGGCATCTAGAGGAAGCCACGATATTCTCGAGGGGACGAGAAAGAAGAAGAGAACGCATGCAAGGATGCGCACACAACACACAAGAGACATAGACACAGAGACAACAGAACGATTCGGAGAACAAGCAGAGTCTGCGAGTGCAAAGAACGAGTGAGATTAGAAACACAGCACACCAAGATGTTCAGAAACACTAATTGAAGAGAGAAAGGAGAAGAAGAGATTTTCTTGAAGAAAATAAGAAACTTTCCTAAACTGTTGATGATCACCCTGAAAAAGAGGAGACCTGGATCTCGAACTCGAGCAATAGTGGGCTACAACTTGATGCTTATTAGACAGAAGCTGACACTGGTAAGGGGAGGTCGTTGAGGGAATGTTTAGCAGAGAAAGGACTTCCTTGTGCATAGAAAATCCAGTTGATAAACCACCTGATAAACCTATAGAGACCCTGAGCTCAATGGGAGGTGGACAACTTTTGTTGTGCCAAAGGGGGGAAGAAGAGTAACCTTCCTGGATCATCACGAGCTTGGAATCTGGTTGAGTCAATTTTCTCTAGTGGTATCATGGCTTGGCACGGGGGTGGCATACTATAGGAAGGCACTTTAAAGTTGGGACGAAAGGTGTCTTCTCTCAGTCAGTTGGTGTTGGCAAGTTTCCTAACCAGATAAGTGTTTAACTTAGCTTGTCAAAAATTCAATATGAATCATATGTGTATGTAAATGTCTGATACTATGGGAAATGTAAATGCTTACAAATGATTTTACAGAATCTCGAAGAATTTGATTATATTATTATGGCATTTAAATTATGTGTCAAATTGAGAAACCGAATGGGTGTAGATTGTTGTATCCCCAAAGACCTTGAGTTGTTAGAGGAAAGTTTGCAAGACATGGACAAAAACATCACTTAGCCAATGATGGGGTGAACTGTAACCCGAGAAATCCTTTAAGAGGAAGGGAGGACCCTGAACCCTAAGAAAAACCCCAATCTGTCATGGAGAGCTTGTGAAATCTGTAGAGTCTCACGCATTCATGAGGTTTAAAGGTTGAGAACCAAAACGCGTAAAAGTTCGACAACGACGATAAAGGTCAGAGAGAGAACGACAGTCGTCTATCTGGTTAGGATGACAAGGGGAGATCTACGCCATCAATGCTACGCGCGTCGTCATCGGTGATCTAAAATGGGAAGGAAAAGTTTCTCCAGGGAAGTGTCGACGATTAGTGGCATAAGGATTGACGAGAACCGTCGATCTGTGCTTAAAATAAGCATATCCCTCATCGTCAATCTGTGGAAGATCACACTTACGTTATGAAAGAGGATGAGGATGTCATGATGACACAGTTTGCCTACTCCGCAGTCCACGTGTAAAAGTAGTAACAAGTGTTGCTAAAAGATTAGTCAATGGGACTAATGTGGGTCCCAATGGACAAGGAGGTTCTTTGAACCTTCGTTTTAGTGATGGTCGTATGATCTACGGGCCAGTGGTTCTGGACCATTGATGCTCGAGGCATTGTCATCAAAAGAAAGGGGATGGTGAGTTAAATGTCATCCATAGAGTGTCGACGACGAAATAGGTTGAGACCATTGATAGTCGTCGATCTCGTCGGGGATGTGATAGCGAGATCTGGACCCTTGATCCTTATGTGTTATCGTCAGGCTTAGGAGTCAAACTTGTAGGGTGTTGGTTAGGAATACCAACATTGGCAAAAAGGATAGGAAATCTTGACCGTTGCTCAGCACGGGGTGAAGGTTTAATCTCGACCGTCAAACTGCTATAGTTCTACCAAATTCTTTTAATGGATGAAAAAGGAGGGATGAGCGTTAACTTGCGAGTAAGTCATAATTGTCGATTCAACCAAGACCATAGGATGAGTAGCCTGAAGACCGTCGGATATGGAAAAAGGTCGATGGATAAATCGTTGTCAGAGTAGTCAGAATGGGTAGTTGGTATTTTGTCGAAATGAAGTTCGACGACGATGATAGGCTTACGTGGACAAAAGCTCCATAGCGATGAATTGGTGCAAGCGATACATCAATGCCACGATGTTGCTACGCTGGAGGGCATGAGTGATGAAGTGCCATGTGGATACCACGTGATAGTGTGTTGGATACCGACCTTATGAGTTCGAAAAACCATAGAAGGCCATAACCTTTGATCCCAAACTTGGAATTAAGCATGACTGAAGTCGTTGGAAAGCTCTTGACGAGCCGAAAACGATGGTGCCCTCGAGGAGAGGTATAGAGATAGCGGAAGAAAGAAGAAATGTCAATGCCCCATTCCTTAAAATGTTAATTAGGGGTTTGGGTGTGTTACAGAGTGGTATCAGAGCTCAATTAAAACTCTAGGCTTTAATGGGTCACCAAGACCACCTAAAATTGTTTAAAAAGGACTTTCTTTGTTACCTGGAATGCTTGTTTTAAGTGTTGATGTAAAATGCTAATGATAATTGTTGTTTCCACACGTAGGACATGTTGAAAGGTCACAGTGGTGAATGGTGCAGCGCAGTATGGATGACACCTCACACGTCAGAGATGAAGAATTTGATGGTCGGAGGGATAGAGAAACCCCTTTAGACTTGATGGACACCATCAGAAGTCTGAAGGCAGACAATGAGAGACTTATAAGAGCTCAGAACGAGCAGGCAGAGTCTAGTGCGGTTCTACTGCAGACCCTGTCTAAAATTCAAAAACATCCACAACAAGGCCATAGCAATGCAAAAATACAGTAGTCGAAGAGGTTGAAAACCCTTTCAGATGCCCAGAAGTATGGAATGAATCACAATGATGCAGAAAGCAGTTCTTCCAGAAAGAAGCATCAGGATGTCAAGAAAGGCAAATTGAGTTGAAGTGTTTCCACAGGGTCATCTAGCTGACATACTACTTCGACAAAACAGTCCAGCTGTGGCACAGAATCCAGCGTTCCTAAGAAGAGAAAGAGTAAAAATTCTCAGAGCTCCCTAGCTGAAGAATTTAAGACAGCTAAGTCGCCTGCCTTTGATGGAGAGATAAAGATAGGAGAAGAGGTCGAGGCATGGCTATTTGGTTTGAAGAAGTACTTTCAAGTGCATAATTATTCTGTGAATACAAAGGCAAGGATTACAGTATTCAACTTGAACAGAGGAGCTTCCAACTGGTGGGAAGATCTCAAGGAAATCAAAGGCTTGAAGGAAAGCAAGCTAACTTGAAAACAATTTGAGAAATACTTTTGTAAAGCTTACCTATCTGAAAAGTATTATGACGACAGAATAAAGAAATTTATTTATCTTAAGTTGGGACAACTCACCATGGATGCATAGGCTAAAAGATTTATGGAGTTGTTGAGGTATGTTCCCTCCCTCAAGGATGAAAAGGCGAGAATTTGTCGTTTTCTCAATGGGTTACCACAGTCCTGCCAAGATCGAATTCAGTTTGACAAACCCAAGACGCTAGAGGACACTATTTGGAAGGCCAAATGTTGTGATGACCAATCTAAACACAAGCAAGAGTCTTCAAAGGATTGGAGGAAAGACATGAGTGAATTGCAGAAGAGGAGATTCAAGTCATTCCCCCATAAGAATTCATCAAAAGGTGCACAGTTGGGTTAGCCAAGTAGGAGCGTGTATCGACAAAATTTCCCATCTCAAAGTCGAAATAAACAAACAGAGCAGGCAAGGGAAGGAACAGAGGATCCCAAGAAAGGACCTTTGCAATGTTGGGGATGTGGAGAGTCGGACCTATTGAGGGATTGCCCCCACAGGTAGCACAACAGCAAAAAGGTATATAATGTGGAGGAGGCAGCTATAGTCAATGACGTGGCCATAAATGTACCGAGGATCTACGCAGCTATAGAGAACCGGCAAGCAGACCACCAATCCTCTATGGTAGAATTGGAAGGTATTATTATTGAACGATCAATCTTTGTTTTAATTGACCCAGGATCTAATCTTAGTTATGTTTCACCTCGAGTGGTTGAGGCATGCTCATTACATAGAAACAAGCATGCTAAAGCATGGTTAGTTTAGTCACTGGAACAAAGAGGAAAGTGGTTGAGGTAGTTGAAGCTTGTTCAATTGCGCTGGATGGACTACAGACCGCGGGAGTTTTGAACATCCTACCCCTAGGCTCATATGACGTACTGTTGAGCATGGATTTGTTGGCTACCCATGAGGCAAAATTAAATTGTTACGAGAAAACCTTGGAATGTAAAGATGAGAAAGGCAATGCAAGGATTTTGCAAGGTATCCAAAAGCCGGTTTCCGTGAGGCAAATATCTGCGTTGCAACTTAAGAAGTTTAGCAGAAAGAGGTGTCCCATGTATGCTATACAAATGTCGAACTCAACAAAAAGAGATTAAAGCTGAAGACCGCCCAATGCTATGGGAGTTAAGAGATGTATTTCCAGAAGAAGTGCCTGAATTACCTTCGAAAAGAGATCTCGACTTTTCAATAGATTTGGTACCTGGGGCAGTGCCAGCATCAAGGGTGCCTTACAGGATGAGAACACCAAAGTTGATAGAGTTGAAGGTGCAGCTAAAGGAAATGTTGGATAAAGGCTATATCAGGTGGAGCATATCCCCGTGGGGAGCACCACCCCTGTTTGTGAGGAAGAATGATGGTACCTTTAGACTGTGTATTGATTATAGGCAGTTGAACAAGATGACCATCAAGAACAAATACCCTTTGCCTTTAACAATCTTTTTGATCAGCTCAGGGGAGCTGCAATATTCTCGAAGCTAGATTTGAGGTCCGGATATCACCAAGTCAGAATCAAGGATGAGGACATCCACAAGACAGCCTTTAAGACACAGTATGAGCAGTATGAGTTTATTGTGGTACCTTTTGGACTTACGAATGCACCAGCTACATTCATGTATTTGATGCCTAGCGTGCTCAGTAAGTATTTAGACAAGTTCGTCTTAGTGTTTGTGGATGACATTTTGGTGTATTCCAAGAACCGAGAGGAGCATGAAGAACACCTCAGAATGGTGTTACAGGTGTTAAGAGAACACCAGTTGTACGCCAAGTTTAGGAAGTGTGATTTCTATAAAAAAAAATTCAGTATCTAGGCTACATAATCTTAGCTAAAGGAGTGGCAGTAGACCTCAAAAAGATAAAGTCGGTCATGGATTGGCCTACCCCTAGAAATGTAACAGAAGTGAGATCCTTCATGTGATTAGCTAGATATTACAAGAGGTTCATAATGTTGAAATTTTGGTATGCTCGTTTAACCATAGACAATGTCACATCATTGTCACCCAACCATAGGCATTCACATATGCCACCCCCGAGCACACTAACCTTTACTTAGAATAATTTTGGCAAGCCTACTCAAGAACCAACAGATAAACCCTAACTGCTAACTACAGCAACAACTCAAGACAAGTAGAGTGCTCCTCCAAGGGTAGCGCACAAGAGAGAGAGTCTCCATATCCACAAAACAAGTACCATACAGAACTGCAGCAGCTGCAGATGCACTACTCTCTAAGAATTGCACCATACTTAGAAAGAATATCACCAAGAGTATCACCAAGAGAATCACCAAGAATATCACTTGATAGCGCTAGAGAGAGACCGAGACCAAGACCAAGAGATGACCATACACCCTCATTCCTCCTTGCAGCTGCAACTGCAACTCTCCACAAGACTTGCGCTCTCACTTGGTGTACAAATGAGCTAAAACGCCCTCTATTTATATTAATTTGTCTAGTGACTTTTCTGGCTGGGCCGACCTGACTTTCTAGTAATTATATTTTTTGTTTATCTTTTTCCTATGGAGTCGACTTGTCTTTCTGAAAGATAATATTCTAATATTATTTATTCTGCTAGGCCAACTTGTCTACTAGGGTTTTCACACATCTATTTAATGCTTCACTTGTTTCCGGAATATTCTATTCTAAGTCATAGGTTACATGTGGAGGTTAATACCTCCCGCAACTACCAAAACATCAACACTCCCTCTTAGCTATGGAGGTATTAACTAAGATGTTCTTCATGGAGTGGTCTCAAACACATCCATCCATATCACATGGCATGGGCAAGACTCACATGGTCTTGCAAACCAGTCTACAGGCAGCATCACCATAGCCATACAAGCTATCATATGATTAAACAGATCATGTAACAATTATCACCATCATAGTCGGACATTAGCCATCTAGCTAGAAAACACCTCCAACACTATTGGTTAGCCCTCCAATTAGTAACCCTTCGATACTACTAATTGACACTCTAACTGGAAATCATTTCCGACACTACAGGTCGGCATCTAGTTCATACAGAACTAGTAACTCATCAGCTCACACAGAATCTGACTCAAAAATTTAACACTCCCTCTTAACGAGGAAGGTATTCCTCTTGGCACGATCAGCATCACTGCTTCTACACTTCTACACACCTCGGCCATTGTCTTGTTGAATTTCACGAATCCATACATCATAAGAAGTTCTACACTTTCACTGGAGTAGCGTACCAGCCTACATTGGAGTACCAACCCGTGCTGGGGTAGCATACCAGCCTGCGTTGGAGTACCAACCTGCATTGGGGTAGCATACCATCATGCGTTGGAGTACCAACCTACGCTAGGGTAGCATACCAGTCTGCGTTGGAGTACCAACATGCGCTGGGGTAGCATACCAGCCTGTGTTGAAGTACCAACCTACACTAGAGTACCAACCTRTGCTGGGGTAGCATACCAGCCTGCATTGGGGTACCAACATCCGTTGGAGTAGCTCCCACTACTGGGGATCTCATCACTTCCCGCTACTAGGGAACACATCCCTCCCTCTCATGAGAGAAAGTCCTTCTAGACCACACCAAGCTTGTCTCTGAAGTACTCAAACTTCACTTTCGACAAAGGCTTAGTCAACACATCTGCTACCTGTTTAGTGGTAGTAATATACTGGAGCAAGTGTCTCATCAAGTCTTCTCCCTCTTGCTGGGAGAATCCTCTGGAGACAAATCAGGATTTGTACATCTCTAGGTTATTTATCTGCAACATGCTTGATCTTTGTAGATCAACTTGGAAGTCTCCATTGACTTCCCTTCTGGTCTCGGAACCAAGGAAAAGATATATATCCAAGTCCTTCTGACTGGTTTCCTCCGCGGTCACTGTAGCAAAGTCTACTAAAGCAAGGGAATCTTTCCATAAGATCTCATATCTCCTCGAAGCCTCTAAAGCTTCGATCTAGCCTTCTCAACCCATGGCATCTGTTTGTCATTCCTGGAAGACGTCTCTCTCTTCCATCTAAAACTAAAGGTCTCCATTCTCCCTTTGAAGCTTGACTTCCTCTAAGTCTGTATAATCGTAGGAGCCATTTGCTCCCTCAGTGTGTGATGATTTCCTCTGAAGTCTCCTGTGAATGGTCCTGGGGAGGCTGCTCCTTATTGGATCTTGAGGGCTGACTCCCTCTGAACTCTAGCTCCTTCTGAGTTGGTACTCGATGGGGCCGCCTACCTCACCACCGATGGAGCCATCTGCTCCTCATGATATGGCTCATCAATATTGCATCCAGCAAAGTTTCATGGGACCACATTGGTCTCTTCTTGGTTCTTGCAACGATTTTGGGTAGGCCCTTCTGGCTCTACTAACTCTTCCTTATCTGAGGGGTGATCAACTGCACTAGAGGGATTTCCTTGGAGCCTTCTGCTCCTTGCAATCAATCTCCATATGAGATACTCAGTATCCCACGTACCCTTCTTCGTCTTCTTCTTCTTCGGTACATGGATGTATACGGTCATGTATACAACTTCTTATCTAGATAGTCTGCTCCATGCCTCAAACTAGAGACCATCTAATACGCTGCCTCCTGCAAGTGTCACTATAGCTCCCCTCAGAGTTATCACCTGTGACCTGCCCGGAACAAGGACAACAAAGGGGAAAACAGTAAACAAGAATAATACTCTTATAATAAAAACAAGAACGAGAAAAATAATCACAGTAGCTCCTTCTTAGAGCTATTGCTTGTGACGTGCCTGGAACAAGAGCCAAAATAAAAAATACAATACTAAGAAATAGCAACAACATTCTTCTAGTGTTGTGATCAATCATTCCTCCAAGGTGACCTTCATGGAATTTATAAAATAACATGCCCGAGACAAGAGTAACAAGAGAAAAAAAGTATAATAGCATTTTCATAAGAACATATCTATGTCAACAAGAATAAAAGACAATCTCATGGTAATCATCATATTATTATCAAGATGACCTGCCTAGAAGCAAAACAAGAAGTATTCCTAGAGGAGATTTTAGTTCATCTTCCGACCAATTACGGTAAGCATTTACATCAATAGTACTCACATGTTGCCAAGTATTCATTGTATCTAGCAGTAATAGATCCTTTCAAGGATTGTTGTCACAACTAGTAATGTAGCAATTATTAAACTTGATATGTGCAAATTGGAAACTTGTTAATTTAATTAATCAAACCTAGAACCTGGAGTCTTATCTTCAAGAACGAGGGTTGTGATTTTATTCCGAGTCTCCTTCTCTCAAGATGACAAGTATTCTTTTCAACCTGCCCCTGTACTTAAGACAATATGCTTTCTTGACAGAAATCTGAGTTAGAGAATATAATGCAAATAAACTTTAAAAATATCAACCTTAATCAATCTAATACTTTGACTAGAGTCGGCTTATAACTTTAACTTTGAATAGAGGTTACTATGATAATCATAACTTCAATAGATCAAAAATGCCATAACAACTAGATGTTCATAATGCCATAACAACTAGAGGCATATGAAAACAATCAAACCTAGAGTGCGTTGTTCCTCTAAATGTGTTGGATCTGAGATCCCTCTGGATCTATGATTGTAAGAGATCCCTTCTCTTGCAATCACACTCAAAATAGTGATACGATTTAAATATATATAAGTACATACCTCAGACAGTGGCACCATCTGACAGCGGCGGCAAGCAATGACTAACCTTAAAACTTCGAAGGTGCTCCAACTTGTAATCTAAAGGTAGTTGGAGATGCATTGGGATAAGGCGCACTAGGACAACCAAAGATTAGTCCCAACACTTCACAAAAACTTTCACTGCAACTGGTGTTGCAACTAGGGTTGCAACTGGCACTGCAACTGGTGTTGCAACTAACACTATAACTGGTGTCGCAATTGGCACGAAGCAATTGGCATGAAGGAACTAGCACGAAGGAACTGGCATGAAGGAACTAGCACGAAGGAACTGCAACTAGTACTATAGACCTAGGGTTTTATGAGGAAACCCTAATTTCTCAACTTCAGAGATTTGCAGATTTGATCCGGGGAAGAGATGCACCCTACTTAGTCAATCTTATTAGTGGGTTTAATAAGTGCTCAACGAGCTTGACAATGGGGGAAACTGAGGATCTTCCTTCCAGTGGTTAGACTATTATGAAGCAAACCAGCCCTGATACCATGTTGAAATTTTGGTATGCTCGTTTAACCACAGACAATGTCACATCATTGTCACCCAATCATAGGCATTCACATATGCCACCCCCGAGCACACTAACCTTTACTTAGAATAATTCTGGCAAGCCTACTCCAAAACCAACAGATAAACCCTAGTTGCTAACTGCAGCAACAACTCAAGACAAGTATAGCGCTCCTTCTCCAAGGGTAGCGCACAAGAGAGAGAGTCTCCATATCCACAAAACAAGTACCATATAGAACTGCAGTTGCACTACTCTCTCAAACTTGCGCCATACTTAGAAAGAATATCACCAAGAGTATCACCAAGAGAATCACCAAGAATATCACTTGATAGCGCTAGAGAGAGACCAAAACCAAGAGATGACCATACACCCTTATTCCTCCTTGCAGATGCAACTGCAACTCTCCACAAGACTTGCGCTCTGACTGGATGTAGAAATGAGCTAAAACGTCCTCTATTTATATTAATCTATCTAGCAACTTTTATGGCTGGGCCGACCTCACTTTCTGGTAATTATATTTTATGTTTATCTTTTTCCTGTGCAGCCGACTTGTCTTTCTAGAAGATAATATTCTAATATTATTTATTCTGCTAAGTCGACTTGTCTTCTAGGGTTTTCACACATCTATTTAATGGTTCACTTGCTTCTGGAATATTCTATTCTAAGTCATAGGTTACATGTGGAGGTTAATACCTCCCACAACTACCAAAACATCAACACATAAAGGGATTTTCCAAAATCGGTAATCCTATTACTTCGTTGCAAAGAAAGGGAAAGAAATTCATCTGGTCACTAGAATGTGAAGCTAGCTTCCAGCAATTGAAGCATTCTATTTATTGTTGCACCTGTTCTAAGGATTGCGGATCCAGAAATGGATTTCTTGGTCTATACAAATGCTTGCAAAGGACTCGGTGGAGTTCTGATGGAAGAAGGACAAGTGATTTGTTACGAGTCAGAGAAATTAAATGAACATAAACAGAAGTATTTTACCCAAGATCTAGAGCTTGCAGCGATTGTACATGCGTTGAAAATGTGGAGGCACTACCTACTCGGGAGGAGATTTATCCTCATGACCAATCCTTGTGATCTAAAGTATTTATTTGATCATTCGAGGTTGAATGCTACACAGGCCCAGAGGATGGCGTTGATCAATGAGTTCGATTTCGAAATCGAACACATAAAAGGAAAAGGGAACAAAGTAGCAAACACACTCAACTGAAGTGTTCAGACAATGCACTTAGCAGCTGCGAGTGTAGGAGAGTCTGACATTCAACAAAGGATTAAAACCCTCTTGCAAGAAGATGAGTTCTTCAATCAAGTGAAAGAAAGGTTACGGAAGGAACCTAGAGAAAAGAGGTATGAAGGATATCAATTTGGGATTGATAGCCTACTGTTGTATAACAACCAATTGTACGAGCCTAATTCAGCAGATTTGAGACGCTTGATTTTGGACGAATTCCAAAGGAGACCATATGTAGGTCACCTCGGTTACCAAAAAATGGTGACAGCATTTAGACCACTGTATTATTGGTCGGGAATGAAGTAAGACATTGCCTAATACATTTTGAAGTGTTAAGAGTGCCAACAAGTGAAAGTTGAGTATTGACATCCTACTGGACTCATAGTTTTAAAAACCGTTGAACCGAAACCGAAACCGGCCAGTTTGATGGTCGATCGGTTCAAACCGGTCAATAAACCGAACCGATCGGTCGGTTTATGACCAAACCGGTCGGTTTTGTCATAAACCGGCCGGTTTGGTCCCAGGAACCGAAAACCCTCTAAAATCCCCTAAAACCTAAAACCTAAGTAACAGAGAAGTACATGGCTCATGTTTTCTCATGCAAGATGGAGTTGTAAGGTGTTTTGGTGTGCAGCTGAGGGTTATTTTGCCTTATTAATGCTATTTAAAGAGGTCCCCACCCCCTCTATTTCACCCACCCTAGTAATTAATGGTAATGTAAAATTCTTAAAGTAAAAGTGACATTCTCCTTTATCTTAAAGTAAAAGTGACATTCTCCTTTATCTTAAATTTTTAACATTATCATTAATTGTTTCAGGATGTTTGAGAGTGGTTCCAACCTCATTAGACTTCATATGGAGAAAGTAGAATTTTAGGTCCCATTCAAAATTCAGCAGACTTAATAGTTTTCAGGATTTCAAGATTGG
>ML779412.1:462475-483377 GCA_009831015.1 Picea engelmannii
TAGGGACGTCTCCCTTGGACTAGCCCTCCTAAATAGAAAGAGCCCCCCATCGAGGTGACAGTGGGTGGGGAAGCTCCTGTTACGCTGGTTTTAAGCCTTGACTCAAGCTGCCTAAACCCTTCCTACAAACCGTGCGATAACATGCACCATTTTTTTTTTATTTTTTTTTAGCTATGTTTCCCTCATCTCAGCATGAAGGGACTGTTTTTATCAGCTGCTATCAATTTATTTTGGAGAGTGGATTGATTTCCAACCATTTTCTTTTTTATTTTTGCAAATTTGTGATAAGTTTTTTTTTTCAAATTTATCAGATTTCCCCCATTTTGTAAATTTGTATTACTTGTACATTGTATTATCTTGAATCTTAATTTTTCAAAAGTTAAATGGTGACCTTTTCCCATTGTTTTTGTGCCCTAGGTTTGATCACTTGAAGATTGAAAATGCCGAGAAAATTGGATGGCTATGTGGGAATATGGTGAACCCGAGGGGGGGATTAATCAACAAATATTGTATTGCAAGTTGTGTAGGATGAGAATGATGGGGGGAATCAGCCGGCTGAAATACCACCTTGCAAAAATTATGCGACATGATGTGGGTATTTGCCCAAATTCAACCCCGGAAATCATGCATATTGCCAACAAAGCGCTTAATGATATCGGTATAGTGAGAGAACACAGGGAAACTATGAGAGCTCAATTTGGAAGGGGAGGAGGTGGAAGATCCGAGGAGGGAGGAACTAGAAGTGAAACTATTTCTTCGACCGCAATTGCTCCAATTCCACCTTCTACCTCATCGTTTTTTGTTCCTAGAACCACATCTGGTGCACAACCTTCGATCAGGTCAATGGTAAAAATAAAGGAGCAGGAAGAGGTTGATAAGTTGGTGGGTAAGTGTTTCTTATGGAGTGACATTCCTTTTAACATTCCCAAGAACAACCCATTCTATCAGCGAATGTTTGATGCAGTTGTTGTTGTTGGCCCGAGGTGCAAGGCCCCTACCTATGAGGAGTTGAGAGGGCCTATCCTTCAAAATGAAAAGCTTGATTATGCTAGTAGATTGGAGGAGCTTAAGGCATCATGGGAAATCACTAGATGCACAGTGATGTCATATGGTTGGACGGACCAGAAGGGCAAGACACTTCTTAACTTATTGGTTAATTGTCCCAGGGGGACAATGTTTGTTAAATCTGTTCATGCATCTACACATGTTAAAGATGCATCATTATTATGTGACGTGTTGGACAAGTTCATTCGAGAGGTGGGTTCACAACATGTTGTCCAAGTCATAACAAACAGCGTTGCTAACTATGTTGTTGCAGGTAGGATGCTTATGCAGAGGTATCATACCTTGTTTTGGACTCCTTGTGTTGCACATTGTATAGATTTGATTTTAGAGGATATGGCAAAAATTCCTTATATCAAGGACATTTTTGAATCGGCTCGGAGCATCACAAAATTCATATATAATCATGCATCTGTGCTTAGCTTGATGAGAATATTCACAAATAACAGGAAGTTGGTGCGTCCTGCAATCACGCGCTTTGCCACCAGCTTCATATCTCTTCGATCTCTCTTGGCTTGTATCTGGACGTGAAGATGATGTTCCTTTTAGATGAGTGGCATAATTTATCATTTAGTCGTAAACTGGAGGGGAAGGCCATATGCAGACTAGTGTCATACCAGGAGAGCTTCCAGGTTGCCATTAGCGAACCGTTGGTAAAGGTTCTTCGGTTGGTTGATGGAGAGAAGCCCGCAATGGATAGGGCAAAAGAAGCCATTCGTGCCTATTATGATGACAAGGAAAATGATAGATTTGAGAAACGACTATAGATATGGGGAGTGATTGATGAGCGATGGAACAATACACTTCATCGCCCAATTCATGCTGCAAGGATCTATCTCAATCCCACATTCTCTTACTCATGTGGTTTTAGATTTGATGCTAAGGTTATGGATGGATTCCTCTCATGTGTTGAGAGGATGGTGCTAAGTCATGAAGAACATGCAGAAACTTCCAAAGAAATGGAAATATATAGGATGTCTGGTGGGACTTTTGGATTTAAGATGGCTATAGCTGATAGGAAGACCAAAATGCCATGTACGCTTCATTAAATTTCAAAATTCAATGTCTCTTCTTAGTTCTTAGTTCTAACTTCTTACTTTGTTTCAACTTTTAACTTTCAAATTTCAATGTCTTTTCTTGTGTTTCTATTATTTGTTGTAGATGCTTGGTGGACAAACTATGGTGGTAGAGTACCCAATATACAAAAACTTGCCATTCAGGTGCTTAGCCAAACATGTAGCTCTTCAAGATGCAAGCGCAACTAGAGTACATTTGAGAAAATACACACCAAGAAGTGCAACAGGTTACAAATTTTCAAATTAAATTTTTAATTCGTTATAAATTATAATTTATTATTTTATTCCCTGTCACCCTCTAGAGTCTAAATTATGTATTATGATATTACAATATTATTATTATTTTATAATTTATGACCCTCATACTGGTTGGAATCTCAACGACTCAATGACATGGTATATGTGTACTACAATCTCCAATTGTGGGTGAGGCAGATTCAGAAAACACCTGATATGGACGCCATTTCGTTGGATGGGATTGACACCACTGTTGCATGAAGGGTTGAGTCCAAGAGGCCTATCTTTGAATTGATGCTTGATTGTATACAGGAGGAGGTAGAGGGGGCAGTAGTAGAGGAGAGAGAGGGGAGGAGAAGGAAGAAGAAGACGTTACAAAGCAAAGTCATCCTCCATCTTAACGGGCTCTGATAGAGGGAGTTGTACTTGGCAGTAGCACCAGTAGAGGACATCAGAGTCTAGCTCATGCTTCTTCTACAGGACATTAGAGTCCAATGCCAGCCTCAGGGCCTTCTTCCTCTAAAGGAAAAGCCATTTCTAGAGCCATCACCTTTTCCCGTAAAAAGGGCAGACGGAATCATTAGTTTTTATTTGATTTCATTGTAGATGACTCATGATGATGAGATACATTCGTCACTTATTATATTTTTTGATGATAGTTTGAGGCTTTAGACTCAGGGACATGATTTAGTGTTGATCTGTGATGTATTCGAGTTTATTAGACATCTTATACATATTATATATCAGTTATCTTTTCATATTTATGTGGAAATGCATTTATTTGATGTTGTTGATGCTTTAGATATTTAAAAATTTGAAAAAATAATATTTTTGTATTTTTTTCGTTCTTACGACATTTTCCGATATTTTCCCCGATGTTGTCAATATTTTTGTTTTCGGACCCTCGGCGACATTTTTGCCAACACAATGTTTGGTAACACTGCCCATCATCTCTATTTGCCTCACACCTCTCTCAATGAGCATTTGTGAGCATTTGGAGTTTTGGAGAAATATTGTAGAGTAGTGACTTAGAGTGAGCTTGGAGCTTGTTTGGCAATTCTCATGGGTTGTTTGTAGTGGATTTGGCATATAAGTGAGGGTTTACATCCCATCTTCAAGCTTGGAGAAGTTGTGGACCGAATTCTTGTGCCCACTTCCCATTCTTCTCATTCCAATGTATGTTAACAGTTAAATCTACCCTTATTTTTTCTCTCGTGAAATTGAAAATATGAAATCTGTCTTTTAAGTTTTGTGCTTTCATCCTTCTACTCGTTTGAAGTTTGATGTCTAGATATTAAGATAGGATTTGCAATGTTGCATATTTGAATTTGCAGATTTCTTTCCATTTAAATACCATGGCCCCAAGAGTCAAAGACATGGATCCCTATTGATTTTGTTGATGAGATGTATTGCAAATATTGCAAGAAACACATAAAGGGTGGGGGGTTATTCATAGGTTGAAACAACACTTGGTTGGTATAAGATGTCGGAATTTTTGGTATGCTCGTTTAACCATAGACAATGTCACATCATTGTCACTCAACCATAGGCATTCATATATGCCACCCCCGAGCACACTAACCCTTACTTAGATAGATTTCGTTCACAAAGCAAGTCCAATCAGATAAACCCTAGCACAAGTGATAGCTCAACCAAAAATACCAACATAGCTACAACAGTAGCAACATACAAAGGTAGCACACCTCCTCAAGGAGTAGTGAACAAGAGAGATACCGAAAGACTGAACAAGAATAAATTGTGTAGTTGCAGCTACTGCGTCACCTCCTCCAAACTTGCGCCTTGCTTTTGTGTAGATGGGAGAGTGTGAGTGAGTGAACAAATGATCCAAGACGTCCTCTATTTATAGTCTTCCTGGCCACTAGACTAGGCTGACTTCTTCTCTGGATAGGTGTCTTTTCATTATTACTTTGTTCTTCTAGGCCGACTTCTCTTCTAGGGTATTTCAATATCTGTTCAATGGATCTCTTGCTTCTGGAATCTTCTCTGCATCTAAGAAAGGTCATCTAGGAGGGAAAGATCCTCTTGCAGCTACCAAAACATCAACACTCCCTCTTAGCTAGGGAGGCATCTTTCACGATGTCTTCATCTGGTAATCCATTGACTACTCTGCAATCTGCTAGCAAGCACACGACTGCTACAATGCCTTCGGTAACTCGAATCATCAGGCACAGTCTCTGCGATCAAGCATTTGCACACACATCTACATCAAGCGATCTGGTAATCTCTATGACAATTAGCTAGTAGCACATAGGTACTATAATGTCATCCAATAGATCACAATTGTTGCCAAGTAGTACACAACTATTGTCCAGTGACACACAGTCACTGCTAGTGGAACACATCCACTGTAGTAGCACACAAATATTGTCCGAAGTCACACAACGTCCGCCAGTGGAACACATCCACCGAATTAGCACACGGCTACTATCCGGAGTCACACAGCGTCCGCCAGTGGAACACATCCACCAAAGTAGCACACAGCTACTGTCTGGAGTCACACAGCCTCTGCCAATGGAACACATCCACTGAAGTAGCACACAGCTATTGTCCGGAGTCACACAGCCTCTACCAGTGGAACACATCCACCGAAGTAGCACACGGCAATTGTCCGGAGTCACACAACTTCCACCAGTGGAACACATCCATCGAAGTAGCACACAGCTACTGTCCAAAGTCACACAGCCTCCGCCAGTGGAACACATCCACCGAAGTAGCACACAACTATTGTCCGAAGACACACAACCTCCGCCAGTGGAACACATTCACCAAAGTAGCACACAGCTATTGTCCAGAATCACACAGCCTCCACCAGTGGAACACATCCACCGAAGTAGCACACGGTTAATGTCCGGAGTCACACAGCCTCCGCCAATGGAACACATCCACCGAAGTAGCACACAGCTATTGTTCGAAGACACACAATCTCCGCCATAGTCTTACGACTATGCGCGTGATGTTTCTTCTCTTAGCAGGTTTGACAGTGCATTACCCCCTCACTCACCTCACATGACTAATACAGAGAACCCTTGGCCAGAGAGGTTAGCCGGCATGAGAAGAAACAGCACACCTCCCTCTTAACGAGGGTGGACATTCGACAACACTGCAAGCTTGTCCCTGAAGTACTCACACTTCACTCTTTGATAAGAGCTTGGTGAGAATGTTTGCTATCTGCTTGTCCGTGGATATGTACTGGAGTTCCACAGCTCCTCTCTCACCATGTCCCGGATGTAATGATATTTGATCTCTATATGCTTAGACCTATCATGGAATACAAGGTTCTCGATAAGCTTCACGCAACTTTGATTGTCACAATGTATCAAAGTTGGCTCCAATTCTAGATCAAATATCCCAGCTAGCAACCTTCGGAGCCACACTGCTTCACGGCTTGCCACGCTTGCTTCAATATACTCTGCTTCTGAAGTACTGAGTGCTACTTATGTCTACTTCCTGCTCAACCATGAGATCATGCCTGATCCCAAACTGAAGCAGCATGAGATCATGCCCAGTCAAAGTCTGTATATCCCTGCAGCTTCACATTTCCACCCGAGAGATATCTCAATCCATATCCAACCGTACCATGAAGGTACCTCAACATATGCTTTGCTGCCATCCAATGTACCTGTCTAGGTTCAACCATGTGTTGATTCAAGGTATTCACTGCAAAGCATACGTCTGGCCTGGTGTTAACCAGGTACATCAAGGATCCAATCAGTTGTCTATACATGGTGGGATCCACCAAATCTGAAGATTTGTCACTCAAGAGCTTCAGATTTATCGTCATGGGTGTGGTCATGGACTTGCAGTCCATCATCCTGAATCTTTGTAGAATCTCAACAGCATATTTTCCTTGGCTAAGGAAAATCTCATCTGATCTCTGCCACACTTCCAATCCCAAGAAGTAATGCATCAAACCTAGACCCTTCATCTCAAACTCTGAAACGAGCTCCCTCTTACACCCAACTATGAGCTTCTCATCTCCTGTCAAAAACATGTCATCCACATGTAGGATCAATGGCAAACCATCCCCGAGCTCATCAAATAACCGTCTAATCTGGCATATCATGTCCTGGGTGCCTGCTTAGACCCGTACAAAGCCTTCTTTAATCTGCAGACATGAGACTCCTTCTCATGTATCGTGTGGTTGCTCTATGTACACTTCTTCTGGCTACTAGAGCAAGTGTCTCGTCATAATCTTCTCCCTCTTGCTATGAGAATCCTTGGGACACAGATCAAGCTCTGTGCATCTCTATGCTGCCATCTGCAGCATGCTTGATTATGTAGATCAACTTGGAAGTCATCGCTGACTTCACTTCTGGTTTTGGAACCAAGGCAACAATCCATATCCCGATCCTTCTAACCGGCTTCCTCCTTTATCGCTAAAACAAGGGAATCCTCCCAAGAGGTCTCATATCTCCTCGAAGCCTCTGAAGCTTCGATCTAGTTTCATGTCTGTCAATCCTGAAAGACGTCTCTCTCTCCCATTTGAATCTGAGGAGGAATACTTTATGAATGAAAGTCTCTAAACAACTGACTCTCTCTGAGATCAGGCTCACTCTAAGTCAGCATGCTCCTATGAACTGTCCTAGGGAAGTTGCTCCTCCCTACTGGATCATGAGGGCTAACTCCCTCTGAACTCTAGTTCCTTCTGAGTTGGTACTTGGTGGGGTTGCCTGCCTCACCACTGGTGGAGTAATCTGCTCCTCGTGATATGGCTCATCAATGCCATATATCTGTATCCCACTTTGCATCCTGCAAAGTATCACGGGACCATGTTGGTCTCTTCCTAGTTACTGTAATGATTATGGGTAAACCCTTTTGTCTTTATTGACTCTTCCTAGTGCATTGAAGAGTGATCAACTGAATCGATCTCCATATGAGATACTCTATATCTACAAAGGTATTCTTCTTACCAGAAGGTTCTAACTTCGTCCTTCTCTCCTTCATTACATGGATGTGCACAACTCTAGATAGTCTGCTCCATGTCATAACTAGAGACCATCTAAACTGTTTCTTACTGCAACCGCCATTATAGCTCCCTCTCAGAGTTATTACATATGACCTGCCAAGAACAAGAAACAAGAACGACGATATCTCCATGGTAACCTCCATGAAGTTTACAAGATAACCTGCCCCGAACAAGGTCAACCAATAACATCACCTAGAGGAGATTAATTTATCTAATATGCAAACCTCAAGTTTAGTTGTTGTTGTTCCCACCTGGGTTGTCTTCTATAGTTTCCCAATCTTGTGCTTGGACAAAAGATCCCTTCTCTTGCAAACACCCTCAAGATAGTGATACAGTTTAGACTTATACAAGTACATACCTCCGACAGCAGCGACAAACAGCGGAAGGCAACGACAATTCCTAAAACTTCAAAGTGCTCCAACTTGCAATCTGAAGATAGCTAGAGATGCACTAGGGTAAGGCACACTAGGACAACCAAAACTTTGTCCAATACTTCACAAAAACTTTCACTACAACTAGCACTACAACTGGCACGAAGAAACTGGCACGATTAGGGTTTCAGGGGGTGCGTTAGAGTAGGGCGCACTGCTCTGTGAAAGAATCATCCCCAACGTCCTTTAGACAGTGCTCAACGAGCTTGTCAAAGTATTGCAGCTGCAAGGTGTCATTGTAGCGATCTTCCTTCCAATGGTCAAACTGTTCTGAAGGTAACCAACTCTGATACCATGTTGGAATTTTTAGTATGCTCATTTAACCATAAACAGTGTCACATCAATGTCACCCAACCATAGGCATTCATATATGCCACGCCTGAGCACTTAGCACACTAACCTTTACTTAGATAGGATTCCATTCACAAAGCAAGTCCAATCAGATAAACTCTAGCACAAGTGATAACTCAACCAAAAATACCACCACAGCAGCAGCAACAACAACATACAAAGGTAGAGCACCTCCTCAAGGAGTAGCACACAAGAGAGAGATACCAAAACACTGAATAAGAATAAACTGTGCAGTTGCAACTTGCAGCTACTGCGTCACCTCCAAACTTGTGCCTTACTTCTGTGTAGCGAGGAGAGTGTGAGTGAGTGAACAAATGAGCCAAGACGTCCTCTATTTATGGTCTTCATGGCCACTTGACTGGGTCAACTTCTTCTCTGGACAGGTGTCTTTTCAATATTACTTTATTCTTATGGGTCGACTTCTCTTCTAGGGTATTTCAATATCTGTTCAATGGATCTCTTACTTCCAAAATCTTCTTTGCATCTAAGAAAGGTCATCTAGGAGGGAAAGATCCTCCCACAGCTACCAAAACATCAACATAAGAGCCCAAGTTGCCACATGCAAGGCATCATCAAAGGAGATTGGAAAGATTAGAGTGGAATAACAAAATGAGTTTGAGAAATATGAAGAAGAGACAGCTAGGAAAAAGGAGATAAATGTTGAAATAGGGAGGAAGAGGCAACTTGTCGCAATGAGCAAACCCTATTGTTGAATTCGAAGCCTCTTCCTCTATCTCTTCTAAAAATGTCAGGGAGCCCTTTCATTATGTTTCTCCCCCTCCTGAAAGCTAGCCTAAAAAAAAGAAGCACATTCAAAGTTATTTTACACCTTCCCCCACCTTTGTCAGTGCCTCTCAACAAAGTCAAACTCAACCCACCTTAGATAACCATTGGAAGAAGCAATACAAAGATGTTGATTTTGAATACATAGCTTAGATCGTGGTATGATGCAGATATCCCCTTCAATGCTACATGCTCACCTTATTACCAACCTATGTGGGATTCTGTTATTGCTACCAAAAAGGGCTTCAAAGGCCCTAATATGCATGACTTGAGGGAATCTCCTTTGCAAAAAGAGGTTTTGTCCATAGATGAATACTTGAAGGATTCTAAAAGTTCATGGGCCAAAACAAGTTATACTATCATGTCAAATGGATGGATTAATGGAAAGAACCGTACAATCATAAATTTCCTTGTCTCTTTCCCTCAAGGAACCATATTTTTGAAATCAATTGATGCATCTGATAAGGTGAAAGATGCAAACCTGTTATTTCAACTTTTGGATGAGATTGTTATGTTAGTGGGGGAGGCAAATGTTGTTCAGATCATCACCAATAATGTCTTTAACTATGTTATTGCTGGTAAGATGTTAGAGACCAAATACAAAACCAAAATTTTGGACTCCATGTGTTGCACACTGCATAGAACTCACACTTGAGGACATAGGGATTGGGTCAAGAACACTATGGAGCATGCCAACTGAATAACAAAATACATCTACAACCACTCATGGGTATTGAACCTAATGAGGAAAAACATTGGGGCACGAACTTTGTTAGGTTGCCATCACGACATTTGCAACTCACTTCCTCACGATGCAATCTCTCCTTTCCCAAGCACAAAATTTGAAAAAAATGTTTTCAAGTGATGAATGGAATGGATCTCAGTGAGCTCACAAACAAGATGGAAAAGACACCAAAATGAAAAAAAATTAGTACGCTTTTTGGAAAAAAACAACATAGGTTGTGAAAATTGGTGAGCCCCTTGTTAAGGTGTTGGGGTTGGTGGATGGAGAAAAAATGACCATGGGTTACATCTATGAGGTTATGGATCAAGCAAAGGAGCATATAAAGACAACCTACAAGGATAGAGTAGCTAAGTATGGGCCTATGTGGGAGATCATTGATAACAGATGGAACAATCAACTCCATCACCCTATACAAGCAACCAAGTATTTCCTGAACCTAAGGTAACATTACAGAGATCAGTTAGGAGAAGATCAAACTACCAAGGTCAAAGATAGATTATACAAGTGCTTGGGACGCATGTGTTGAAGTTTGAGTAGCTTCGGAAGATATTCTTATTATATTCATATTGTATTTGACCAAGACAAAACCCTAAAGAATAATATTATATTATATTTGTTAAGTCGGCCCTATTGTGCCTTTGTAAAAGTCGGCCCTATTATGTCTTGACAAGTCAATTGTAAATTAGAAAGATAAATTGGACAGGTCGGCCTTGACCCAATTTCTAGGGGGCACAACTTGTATTTATAAGAGGCTAGGCGCCTCACTTGAACAACACATGCAACAAGCTCTCTCACATAGAAAAGTGCGCAAGTCTGACAGAGTGACGCAGCTATAGAGAAAAGGTGACGCAGCTACAGATAAGGGTTTTGGTTATCTAGTGGAGGACTATCTTGGTCTAGTGGTGCGCTACTCTGTTCTGGTTAGGGTTTTCTGGTTTATCTTCTATTTGGTGAGATCTCTCTTGAGAGAGACATTGTACTTTTTGAAGAAACTATATTGAAGCAGCTTTGTTGGGTTTTCTCCCCAACAAGGGTTTCCCAGGATAAATCCTGTGTATATTGTGGATGTCTTTCTTTCACTGATCCTTATGCATGCAGTTATTGTTTTAATAGTCTAAAGTTAAAGAATACAGAACACACTTAACTGCTTAAGAAGAGTTTTAACATGGTTTTAGAGCGGGCCTAAAAGAAGCCATTTGCACAGTTTAGAAGAGCTCATTAGGGAAACTAAGACCATAGGAAGACTCTCCTGAGTCCTAACCCTAGTGCATCTTTCCTTGGGTTTAGATTCTCAATTTGACGAAGTTTTGAAAACTGCAACTGGTATTGCAACTGCACAAAACCCTAGAAGGTGATTTCACCTACTTTCTAGAGGACATTAGTCAAAGTAAGGCTACTAAGAAGTTTGCCTAAGGAGGGCGCACCTTTCCCTTGGAGCAGAATTCCAAAATTCACATTCTGAAAATTAGGGTTTCCTCATAAACCCCAGTTCAAGACATCTTGGCACCTGCAGAATTGAAGCTGGAACCAATCACCCTGGCATAGTACACTCTGGTAAGTACAAAACCTTTCCTTGAAAAGTTCTTATTTTTCTTATTGTATTGTTCAAGCACAGGATGGCACCCAGTACCAAGCTTGATGAGAAGCTTGAAGGTGCTAATAACTTCTGAGCATGGAAGTACAGAGTGATGCTCATTTTAGAAGAGAATGATCTAGAAGATTTTGTAAAAGAAGAAGTTCCAAAACCTACTGAAGATAAGGCCAAAGCAAAGTACAAAAAGAACCTAGTGAAGGTGAAGAGAATCATTGTTGATTCAATCAAGGATCATTTGATCCCCCATGTCTCATCATTGACAACTCCCAAGCAAATGTTTGATGCCTTATCACGATTGTATGAAGTAAAGAATATCAACCGAAAGATGACCTTGAGAACACAACACAAGAATGTGAAGATGCAAAGTTCAAAAACTGTCCAATCATACTTCACAAGAGTGTCTCAAATCAAAGAACAACTTGAAGCCATTAGAGACACAATCGAAGAAGCCAAGTTGGTGATGACTACATTGAATGGTCCTCCCCGGATCTTGGGAATCATTCATTAAGGATATATGTTCAATAAGAAGGCTAACAAGGTTTAGTAGACCATGGGAGGATTGTACTCAAGAAGAAGCTAGATTGGCAACAAGAGAAGAGAAACTAGGCGATGAAGAAAATCAAGCCCTAACAGCACATACCAGAATTTTATGCTTTATGGTTGCTTCTCAAAACTGTAATTGAAAGAGGAAATGTAAGCCTCCTGGTTCTAGAGGACTCCAAACACATTATAGATTGGGCAAAGGGGAGGAACAAAATAGAAAACCTAATGCTAATACCAATCATGAACAGAATTTCTATGGTAAGAAACAAGTTTTTTAAATTTTCTTTCATTCATGTGTATAGAGAATTTAATGAGAAGGAAGATAAGCTCTCTAAAGAGGCTTTATCTCTAAAGGAGGGTATGCTGCATGAAGGAAAAATAAATGAGAAAGAGACTCTTCTAAAAAAAAATCCAAACATTATACTGATGTAAAATAGGACTAAGGATGAAAATACAATTTATGTAGGAGATTATAATTTTTTTATGTTGTTGGCCTTTAGATAGTTATTTTGGTATTTGGTGTTGAAAGCACTAACATAGGCACTCCAGTGACTCTCGAAGATTGTAATAAATAGACATAGGCGGTTCTATGTTTTTTAAGCTTTGAAGATGCAGAGATCTTATACTCTCATAGTGTCAAACAAACACGGTATATGTATGTTT
Organism: Picea engelmannii; assembly: GCA_009831015.1. Lineage (NCBI taxonomy): Eukaryota > Viridiplantae > Streptophyta > Pinopsida > Pinales > Pinaceae > Picea > Picea engelmannii. The sequence goes on from ML779412.1 coordinate 474,948, forward strand.
TGATTTCTTTCTTTAATATCGAATATAAAGCTTTTTTCTTGGGGGATTAAAAAAAAGATTAAATGATGACTATGGTTTTGACACGTAGCAATGTAGAGAAATCTTGATCTTACTTGAAAGATATACAAACCAAATAAATAGTCATCCTTATATAATACCAAGAACATAAGGCACCAATGCTCTAGAAAAATCATTCATTCTCTGGTGATGATGATGATGATGATGATGATGATGATTGTTACTACCCACTGAGACCAACTTTTGTCTATCGGACCTTGAGAAAAAATGTAAAGAATTAATTGGTTTGCTTTGGAATTTAATTTCTATGCTCGAAAAGATTGGAGAGAAGCTTTCCTAAATCTCTATAGTTTTGATGAGTTAACAGTTTAGGATGGTCAATATTGTTACAAATATTTTGAAATTGAGATCTAACGTGGTCATCGACAGGACATTCTAAGAAAAAATGTTTTTTGTCCTCCACCTTTGTAGTATGACAAAGGTGACAAATTCTTTCATTGCAAGGCGTTTTAGGATAACTGTGCAACTCGTGAGACTTCGTTCTTATTTTCGCAAGCATGCTAAAAGTAACTCTATTGTTGTCCTTGATTTTTCAATCTTTCAAATGTCAACATTAATGTTGGGATCCACCGTGCTAACCCTAAATCTCATGACATTTAACAATAGAAAGAGATTCAACATACTTCACCTTCTCCTTTGATGACATGTTATACTTATTTACCTTTCACCTTTTATTGGTAAACCCAATAACCAATGGAAATCTTCATAATAAAAAAGGAACTTTCAAGGTTTTCTTTGTATTGCAATGACAATATATTGAAGATCATAACCATTCAACAACCCATATAGTAAAATCAAACAATCAGGTAATACTCCTAAGTCCTAACAAATTACCTAAATATTCTTCAACCACTTCTGCATCTTTAGAAGGATTATAGGAACCCTACTAAGTGGGCACCATCATTGAAAACACTAAAGAAGTAGTGACTTTAACTAAAGAATAAGTAGTAAAAAGTTTACAAAGAGCAAATAAAGATGTAGGTGCTACTAAGGATAACTATATTTATTGGGTTGTGATTCCTTGTAGAATACTCCTAAGTAGGTAACTGAGATTGTGACTTTTGTTTCTTCTTCCTCCTCTATGTCTTCTTCCTTTAGCATCCTCGTCGTCGTCATTACACAATATTTTGTTTCTTCTTTCTCCTCATCATTACGCCTTCACCCTTTAGCATCCTCATCGTCATATTGAGTATTTCCAACAACCTCTTCCTTCTCCCCAAAGTCTCCTCCTCCTCTAAAAGAAGAATATTTTCCTACCTTCTATTAAAAGACTCCATCTGTTCTATACTTGGAAAGCATAGTAATTATCCCCAACTTTGTGTTGAAATATTGTAACTACAAAGAGTATTCTAATTATTATTGATGTATTATTCATTAGATCAATCCCCTTTTGTGGATTGATCATGTCAGGTATTGTAAATGACCAAATCCCCTTTTGCGGATTGGTCAAACCCTAATTGTAATGGGCTAAATGAAAAGTCGGCCCCATAATATATTAAAGTGGTTATAACCACCCAGAATGAGAAGTCGGCCCAGCCAGTGAAAAGACACCCCAATTCACATGTGCCAGATTGTATAAATAAGAGAGGTTAGCGCCTCATTTATACATACACTCACTTGTTCATCAGAGCGCAAGTCTGGAGCTGCAGTTGGAGAAAAAGAGAGAGATAGAGAGAGAGAGAGAGAGAGAGAGGCACACTTCTTGGAGAGGACTTTATGTATTTGTTTGAGTTATCTCTTGGCATTGTATTGGCTATCTATATTAAGGAAGTTTTTGCTGGGTTTTCTCCCCCATGAGGGCTTCCCAGGATAAATGATGTGTCTCTTGTGATTGTGTATTTCTCAGTGATCCTATATATGCTATTGTTATCTAATGAAATGAAATGAAACTCAATAATAGCTTAAACCTTAACACTTTGTATCCAACTTTGACACTATAGTTGTAGAGAAGCTATACCACTCCTAAAAGATTACCTTATTTGGTGCAACATCATCCAATCCTACACTAGCTAACTTCATAGAACAATGTATGGGCATAAAGTGATAGATTAAACCATGACGATGTTTTTCACAATAACCAATGCTGAGAAATCTTGATCTTACTCAAAAGATATGTAAACCAATTAAACAATAGTCCTTGTATGATACCACATCAAGCACCAACAACCTAGCCAAATCGTTCATTCCCTACTCACTAAACAAGTATGCTAAAATTAACTTCATTGCTATCCTTAATTCATCGATTTCCAAATCTCAACATTCACTTTGAGATCACCATGCTAACACTGAATCTCGAGACATTAACAATGTAAAGAGATCCAATACATTTCACCTTTTTCTTTGATAACATTTTTTATGTGTTTACCTTGCTTTGTGCTTATTACTATAGTGGATACTGCCTCCAAGAGCAAACCCTTGAACAGTATGGAAAAGGGAACTTTCTTTATAGCAACATTCAATGATTTGAAATCTACACAAATTCTAATATAATTCTACTAGGGAAAATTTTAGGGGATAAATTTTGCCAATGGGCTAATTTTCCATGGGTTTTCCAAAAAAAGATTCGCTAATTTCCATTTTTTCTAAAATTGATTCACCCAAATTCCATAAAATAAAATTATTTTACCTCAAAAATCGGCAAAATTTTATAGAAACTATAAAAAATCCTTAGAAATTTGAATATTTTTACAAAAATATCGCCAAACATTTTACATTTTTTATATTAAGGACTAGTAAGATTAGCCTAGGTTTCTACATTTTAATATAAATTTCCATCCTTCAAATTAATCCTTAAGTCTATTGTCTTTCTTTGGACTTATTAATAATAATAATAATCTATTTTTAAGGTCACGGCCAAGCCAGCACACCAAATTGGTGTATGAGACCCCCTTGTTTGCGGGACAAGGGACCCCCCTCCGCCCAGCGATTTGACTGGTAAAGTCTACGAAGGTATACATACCCTACCCCCCTCTGGATTTGAACCTGTGACCTCTTATAGCATATACCCATTCACTTATAATGACTTTAAAAATATTCCTAACGACCAACAACTTCTAAATATCTTCATCCACACTTAAAGCATAAATATCATTTATTCAACATAGATGCCTTCTTACCTGTTGTGATTTTGGGATCGATTCAGTTTTGTGTATACACAACTCTAGTGGGAACCCTTTTAATGAAACCAAACAAATATATCCTTACATTCTTCAAATATATTGATGGCAACTGCCACTAAAACTAAATCCCAATCATTCCCACTATAATGTTCTTGGATTGTTCTATAACTTTCAAATTAACTTGTATTAAAGTGTTTATATCTATATTTCCTAAACCTTCAAACGTACAGGCTAACTCTTGATAATCTTTACATTCACAATTTGTGATTCTTCCAAATGAGGAGGAAATGTACCAATTTCAAAGACATTGCCGCCACTTTTTGTCAAAATTTCAGACCAGTGTGCAATGTCAACAACTGTCTTCATCTTCTTGCAAACTTTCATCTTCAGGTCTTTTGCCTTCAAAGTCTTCATCTTCATTTCTTCCATCATCTAGCCTTACAAATAATAATTCACTATCCTTCCAATGTTTTTCTTTCTTCAATCGAACAACTACACTGATCCTCGTGTTTCTACTTTGTTGCCAAGGTTAGGGTTATTTCCTTTGTCTTTCTACTTTGGAAGCACTTTTTTGGGCCAAAAACACTATTCTAGAGTCTATCCATAGGAGCAGAACTCATTGAGTATGTCGAGTATTTGACAAGTCAAGTAGGTTCATCAACTTGGCAAGAATAATCAAAATGTTTGACAAAACTCATTGAATTTTGGTCAAGTGCCAAGTTATTACCGAGCTTGCCAACTTTGCCAAATATTTTGAAGTTTCCCAAGTTTATGTCCCTGAAATTTTCGGTTCTATGTTTCCTTGTATTTTAATAAATCGATTATTGCTTAGTTTTGGGCCAGGTTTTGTCAAGACACTGAATTGACACTCCATTTTGGGTTTGCCAAATTTGAATCGTGACTTTGAATCCATCATTTTAGATAATTTTTTAATAAAAGTTGGTCATTCCTATGGTTTCTGCTAAATTTAAATCACCTGAAATTTAAATATTGCAAGAGATAGCGATCCACACCAACCAATAAAGGTTCCCATCGTGAAAGGGGCATACAGCTTCGTGGTAGAGCAGCCTACTGGCCGAGGGCAGATCCTAGGTTCAATTCATAGCCTGTCCAGTTTCTGACACTTTAACTGCCTCGATAGCTAATTCTACAGTGAAATCTAAGACAGTCGGAATTACTTAACTTTAACCTAACCAAAAAATTTGAACAAAATGGTGTGAAATGAGTCCAATTGTTGAGTGGGAGCTTATCTCAAGTTATCTACCTGTTCCAAATGGCTTCCCACGCCAGCGTGACCTTGGAGCTTACCTCAATTAATCTGCCTGTTTGAAATGGCTTCCCACGCCAGCGGGCCTTGGAGCTTATCTCAATTGATCTACAAGTTTGAAATGGCTTCCCACGCCAGCGGGACCTTGGAGTTCATCTCAATTTATCTACCTGTTTGAAATGGCTTCCCAAGTTAACCGGATCATAGTTCACAGGTTAAGTAGACGGAGTATTGAGCAAACCATCCGGATTCCTTCTTCTCATGGTCTGCCGCACACAAATGGCATGTCAAGAAAGGGATGAGGCCGGGTGCAAGTCCCAGTCGAATTTGGCAGAACAGATACCGCAGGACCTGGAACCTAATCCAAAGGAAGACCATATTATGTGGTGCAGTCCCCGACAATAGGGTGGGTTTCTCAAAGCAACTTGCAAGCCAAAAAGGAAAAAAAAAAAGGCTTCCCACAGACAATTATCAAATGTTAACAACTATTGAATTCAAACTCTGTTTACAAGCGGACAAAATTTCAAGAAAATTAAATGTAGAGGGAGTAAAATCTGCAGTTACTCTTCAACTGCGACGGTGGAGACAGGATGGGCGTATTTGCAGTCTGAAGGCAAGCGTTTGCAGCGGCCTTTGAAGAAATCCTTGCAAATTTCTACCGTTAGATGGTTTTTTTTACCGGCTCTTCGTTCGGCGGCATTCTCTGAAGGAGTGGCTTTGACAGCGGGCGAGTCTCGATCCGGCGACTTGGAAGTAGTAGGAGTCGGACTTGGAGATCTGCTGTCACTCTTGCTTCTGCTTCTCTGACGTTTGTCCCCGGCCATTCTCGATTCCAACACAACGGCAGGGTTTGGAGTGTTCTGGCTGCCTCATATAAATAGTGGGGAAAAAACCACAAAACACAAAATATTTTTGAAAGCAACACCACAAAATATTTTTGAAAGCAACACCACGTTTTTACATAAAAAGAAAGTGGTGGTGGGCATGGTACTTTTTGACATTATTTCCATCGATTCACCAAACTTAATGAGTGTGTTTGTACAAAGTACATACATTTCATACCATTTAGACATTTTGCATAAAATTAATTATGATGTTTGGCAAATAAAAATGGATTATTATATTTTTTAAATGTGGGAATAATAATTTGGTGTAACATTTTTTAGAGCTTAAATTGTAACCAGAAATGTGTTTTGATTGGAAAGAAAGAAAGAAAGTATTTTTAACGTTCACGAGGTTAAAAATAGTCTATGGGACAGAATGTTTTTCTATCTGCCTTTTGTATTCGGCCCTTTTCCTGTGAAGTTTTACAATAACTGCTCCCAGCTTCTCAACAAACTCTTCGTTGAATAGATTATCCCAAAAACTAGCTGCCATAATACTTGCATAACTTTCCCTGTTGTCTTTGAAGGCCTCACATTCTAAAATGAAATGTTTTTTTGTTTCCACTTTTCCGGAGGAGCACAAACTACATACTCTTTCCTCCCACATTTCTTTTGGCCTTTTCCAGTGCCCTGTTTCACAATGGAGTTGATGAGAATTAGTCCTTAATTGAGCAATAAGAATTTTAGAGAAATATCGGTCCCTATGTACGCCTTTTGTTGATGGTTATGAGTGGGGTTAAACTCTTCAATGTAGTACTTCTTATTTCTCCCTAGCTCTTTCTCCCAAGTATGTTTGTAGAACTTATCCATAACAAAAGTTTTTATCTCTTTATTGTTTGTAGGACACATGCTAAAGCAAATGCCCCATTTACTAAACCATTTGTTATTTTGCCGCATCCAAGTCTTCTTTCTTTTGCACAATCTGTCACTAAGCACAACCTTAGGCCATCTACCCTCTTCCATTTGCTCATTTTTTTCAAATACCTTATGACTCGCACCATAGCAATTACTTCAATAGGAGCAGTCCATGTTTCACTTAACAGGATAGCATAAGGAACTACACTTTTAATTTTGAATTTGTTTGTAATCAAACGCTTCTGAATTTTCTCAATTTGTTTCCACTGCATCTCGGTTGTGCTGCTAGCCCACAATTCACAACCGTAGAGAATCACCGGAATCACTAGAAGCCCAAAAAGAGTTAGAGTGGTTTTCCAGTCCCACAACTCTGCCTCTCTACCCCTGTTTTGAAAAGCATAAAATGCTTTCCAACCCCCTAAAGTTCTTTTCTTTCTACAACCATCCCAACTTAAATTTATGTTGAAGTCAATTCTGAGATATTTGTAGTCTACAACTTCTTCCAAAATGTTACCTTCAAAGTAGAACTTATGTTGGTTATGCTTTCTTTTGTTAGAGAAAACCACTACTTTCGTTTTACTAATATTGACTTGCATCCCCACCTTTCTACAAAAATGCTCAAGGGAACAAAGTGCTCTTGCAAACCAAGAGCCGATTTAGCAATCGATATAAGGTCATCTGTGTACAAAAGAAGTCTTATAACGAACTTGCCCAAATGTATACCGTCACCCCCTTGCGAATTTAGCCACTCTTCAAGCTTATCAATATATAACCCAAAAAGGGTAGGAGACAATGGGCAACCTTGCTTGACCCCGATATCGCTTCTAAAACTTTCAAAAATGCTTGTTGAAGTTCTGATTTTGACTTTCACCTCTTCATACAGCCTATGCACAGCTGCTCTCAAATGCCTGGGAACCCCTGAATTGATGATACGGAAAAGAAATTTTGAATATACTTCAAAGGTTTTGAATGAAACAAAGTTTAGGTGAAAGTACAGGGATTGAAATTATTTTTTTTTTTAAGTATAATTAAGGATTGAAATTATTATTTTTAAAGTATAATTAAAAATGAAATTATATTTTTTTTTTGGTAAAATTCTTTTTCGAATTTATTGATTATTCATTATAATTTTGTTAATTTCAACTATTAAATATAGGTGATTAAAATAATTTAATAGAATCGTCTAATCTTATAATAACTTCCTTTTAATTGTAAAAATCTAACAATATAAAAAATTAATATTTTCATAATCCAAATTTTTAATTTAATATTTCCATGATCAAAAAATTTAATTAAATTTTTTAATTTGGATCGACATGAAACGAAACCCTTAAAATATTATTTCACCCCACACACACACATATATATATATATATATATATATATATATATATATATATATATATATATATATATATATATATATATAATCTAAAACAAAACCCTAAATATATTATTTCACCATATAAATCTTTGATCTAAAACAAAACCCTAAAGATATTATTTCATCATATATAAATCTTTGATCATGCTAAAACTATACTTCATGCTTAAAAAAATTTGTCTAATTCTTATTAAATTTATGTAAAAAAAATCTCTATTAAGCACAATATTATCTTACTTTTACAAGAGGAGTTGCAATATGTGCGAGTATGTCTTAGTACAAAACTGCCATTCATTCACAATAATTAGGTTTTATATAATTTTCTATTAGTAAGATCCTTAGGATGTTTTTTAAAAATCTAACAATATAAAAAATTAATATTTTCATAATCCAAAATTTTAATTTAATATTTCCATGATCAAAAAATTTAATTAAATTTTTTAATTTGGATCGACATGAAACGAAACCCTTAAAATATTATTTCACCATATATATATATATATATATTTAATCTAAAACAAAACCCTAAATATATTATTTCACCATATAAATCTTTGATCTAAAACAAAACCCTAAAAATATTATTTCATCATATATAAATCTTTGATCATGCTAAAACTATACTTCATGCTTAAAAAAAATTGTCTAATTCTTATTAAATTTATGTAAAAAAAATCTCTATTAAGCACGATATTATCTTACTTTTTTTTCCAGGAAAAAAATACTCGAATTATATTAAATATATAATTCATTTTACATTTGCAGGCCCTGTCGGGCTGTGACCAATGTTTTCAATGGATAATATTCGACCAATGACCAACGACCGATAACACACCAATGAAA
>ML779412.1:483496-508294 GCA_009831015.1 Picea engelmannii
CACGATATTATCTTACTTTTACAAGAGGAGTTGCAATATGTGCGAGTATGTCTTAGTACAAAACTGCCATTCATTCACAATAATTAGGTTTTATATAATTTTCTATTAGTAAGATCCTTAGGATGTTTTTGTAAATTAATCCGAAAGAACTAAAGAAATCTTAATCTTTTTAAAAAATGTAGTATAAAGTTAAGAGTGAAGGAATGAATTTTTAAATCTTATATATTTCTTCTTCATTATATTTTATATTTTTTCTGAATAGAAATTCCAAGTTGAAAACTTATTCTGATATTTCTCCATATAATAGATGATATGGAAGTGATAAACCTGCAACCTTAGAAATACAACATATTTTACCAATTGTGTTATCTCATAGAACATTCTTCTTCATTATATTAAAAGATGATATTTCTCCATATAATAAATGATATGGAAGTGATAAACCTGTAACCCAAGAAACAAGTATATCTTACCAATTGTGTTATCCCATAAAACATTCTTCTTCATTATATTAAAAGATAAATATGTCTTTGTAAATTAATCCAAAAGAACTAAAGAAATTCTAACCTTTTTAAAATATATATTATAAAGTTAGGAGTGGAGGAATGAATTTTTAAATTTTATATGTTTCTTCTTCATTATATTAAAAGATAAATTTTATTAAATATGGAAAAGGATTATATATATATATATATATATATATATATATATATATATATATATAATTTTATTATATTATATTATATTAGGATACTTTTTTATTATTATTATGGTTATCTTTTTATTTATTATTATGGTAGAATATTTTATTTTATTTTTTATTATTATGATTTTTTTAACTTTTTAATTAAAGTGGAATGTTATTCTTCCATTTTAATTTATTAACTTTTTGTGTTTTTCTTTTTCACTATTACTTTGGTCCATTTATTTGAGCAATTATAAATAAGGATTGCATCGCAGCTTAGTCCCTACCAAGTAGATTTGTAGAGATAGTAGTCGACACCCTATAATACACCCTATAATTATTGATGATGATGATTACTGTGAAACATGAACAATATGTTAACTAGGGGCTAGTTTCATAGTCTTAAAAAAATCAATTTGTAAAGATTTTAAATGAAAAAAAATTAACACTGATAACTATACCGTCAGAAATATTGGAATTCAAAGAATTCGACCTAGACTCACAATGAATGGAGGAAGACGTGTTGCTCCATAACACTTAGTTTATAGATTTGTCATATATTAAGCTAGCCAAATGCAAATTGCATTTTAAAAAATTCAATTTTTCTTTTTGAAAATAAACCTTTCAAAATTGAATAATATATAGTTTTATATAATATTTGTTATATTACATAATAAATATAATCTAAATAATATATTAGATAATAAATATAACATATATATAATAATAAATAATATATTAGATAATAAATATAATATAAATATAATAATGCATAATAATAAATACATAGTACAATTTTTTATATTTAGATGTGGTGATTAGTGAAATTCATTGATTATGTAATTACGTGAAGGGGGCAATAACACTTCAATTCTATCAACCAATTAGAAATGAGAAACACAAATATTTTTATTATATCCAAAAATATATATTTGTTTTACTATGTTAAACATTACATTGCATACACAAATTTATGGTAAAAAACAAATTAATGTCACATCAATGTCACATCAAAAGCAAATCCATTGTTATAGTCCCATGGCAGGGACTAATAACATGTTTGTAACACTAATAAAATTGAAATTATGCACAAACTTCTTGTGTTAACATTATGAGGCATGTAATTGTGTTTTGATTTAATATAAACACCAAAATTTTGATTGAGAGGGAACAACCTTGATAAATATTGGCCATGATACACCAAAAGAAATTGATGAGGCAGAGGAACTGATGGAATGGTTGAGTGAAGTGGATTTGAGATGCATCAGTGAAGAAAATAGGACACTTGCACAACAAGCTAATCTATGCTTGCAAACATAATAACTTCACCTACCATCATACCAAACTAATGAGGAGAACATGTGACCATTAAAAGAAGGTCGCAAAGGTGGTTGAGTAGTTAATGACGGTGGCAATTGGTCCATACAGAGAGAGAATGATCAATTGAACAATTGACGAGGGAATGTACCACAGAACCGCCCCTTCGGATTATGAATGGAAGACTACACGTTACGTCTTTGAGGCGTTGCAGAGATCCCGAGGGGATGGAGAAGAAGACCAAAGGAAGAACACACAAAGAGAGTGTAATCGGACAGGGTGAGAGGCCTTACAACAAAGATTACACCCAGAGACAAGAGAATATCATAGAGAAGACTCATAGACAAGCAAGAGAGAGAGTAGAGGTGTGGATGTGTTGATTGAGAAAGAAAAGAATAGTTTTTTAGAGGAAAATAGGAAGCTTGCCTGAGTTGTTGATGATCACCCTCAACAGAGAAGACTCGGATTCCCGAACTGGAGCAATAATGGGTTGCAGCTTGGTGCTTACTGGACATAAACCGACACTAGTAAGGGGAGGTCGTCGAGGGACTAAGGAAAAAAGGGACTCCCTTGTGCAAAGGAAATCCAGTTGAGAAATCACCTGATAAGCCTTTAGAGACCCGAAGCTTAGTGGGAGGTGGAAACTTTTGTTGTGCTAGAGGAGGAAGGAGAGTAACATTCGTAGATCATTCCAAACTCAAAACCCTACTGAGTCAATTTCCTTGGTGGTATCATGGCTTGGCATGGGGGTGACGTGTTGTAGGAAGTGACTCTACAGCAAGGCCTAAGGTTGGGAGGAAAGGCGTCCTCTCTCAGTCAGTTGGATTGGATTATTTCTTACCAGATAAGTGTTTTTTGTATTGAAATTGTTTGTGAATGATATATATGAATGCTTATGAATGGAATATTTGTGTGAATGTGCATATGTTTGAATCTAGGTGAAATTATGTGAACTTAATCCTTGAATTTGAATGTGTCTGAGATGAGTTATGTTATGATGTTTATTATTGCTCACCTAATTCATGAAAATGACTAAGTGTGAACTACTACCTACTTGAATACTCTATATTTTCCATGTGTGGAGGGCCTGCAAATCATGTGAGGTTTTAACATTAAGTTTGACAGTTTGTAATGGTCGGTCTTCGAAATTCAAGATCGAAGTCTTGCAAAACTCAAAAAATGGCTAAGTCCTTGAAACGAACATTTATGACTCCTTAAAACATTGTGTAAGTTAGCGGAGAACACTTGGACTGCTTGGGCTCATGGACGAGTCTCTTAAAAACTCTATTTGGAGTACTTTTAAAAGAGTGACACTCTACCTTACCTCTTTCTTAAAATGTCTGGTTAAAACTGTTATAAAAGAAAAAAAATTAAACTTTCTACTATGTGTGTACATTTAAGAAATTGAACCATGTATTGTTCATGAACTAATAGACTGTTAGCTAACAATAAGTGTTTTTGTCAACACTTAAGCAGTCAGTAAATCATGAGAAAACTTCAAGACTAAATGATGGTGACGTGTCATGAAGTGGGGGATAGCTCCCACAATAGAGACGAAGAATCTGACGAAAGGAGGGCGGTGGAAACCCCTCCAGATCTGGCTGAAACTGTAAGGAGCCTCAAGGCCGAATTACAGAGTTGCAAGGATGACAACGAGAGATTGATAAAGGAGCAAGAAAAAAAAACAGAAATTAATGCAGTCTTGTTGCAGAGCTTGTCCGACATACAGAGGTCACTACAGCATGAACCCACAATGAGTCACGTGGACCGACGACATAAGAAGAGAAGTCAAAGTCTTCCTGAGATCCGAAAACATGACTCCATAAGTGACCACACTGGGAGAAGCGCCTTGAAGAAGGCCCAACCTGGAGGTAGGGGACACTCATCGCTAGAGTCCTCTGGAAAGGAAGTTGGAAAATCTGAAGGATCTTCTAGTAGCAGAGCAAGCTCACATTCTCAAAGGAAGGGAAAGAAGCGAAAGCGTTCCAAAAATCATGATCCTGAAGAATTCTAGAAAGCCAAACTACCCTCCTTCGATGGAGAGATTAGGAAGGGAGAAGAGGCCGAAGTTTGGTTGCTTGGTCTAAAGAAGTACTTCACAGTCCATGATTACTCTGAAAACTTGAAGGCTCGAATAACCATCTTTAACCTGAATGGAAAGGCTTCCATTTGGTGGGAAGACCTTAGGAATGTGAAAGGAGTCCATGAGAAGGACTTGTCATGGAAATAGTTTGAGAAATACTTCAGGAAGCAGTATCTGTCAGAGAAATACATGGATGGGAGGACTAAGGAATTCTATGAACTCAGGTCGGGGCAGCTCACAATAGATGAATTTGTCAATAAATTCTTTTAACTACTGAGGTATGTACCCTACATAAAAGATGAAAAAGTAAAAATGTAGCGGTTCATTAGTGGGTTACCTCAAACCTACCGAGACAGGATTGAGTTCGACGAACCAAAGACCTTAAAAGAAACTATCTGGAAGGCGATGTATTGTTATGAACAGTTTGGGAGTAAGACAAGACCACACGAGGACTGGAAGAAGATGAGTAGTTCGGAATTACAGAAGAAGGGGTTTAAATCCTCAAGATTTAAGAACTATGGAAAAGTTTCTAGAAAGAGCCTTCCTACTAGAAGTGTATATCAACAAAATTTCCCCTCTCAAAGTGGAAATAAACCTTTTAAGACAGTCCCATAAAAGATTGATAACCTAAAGAAGGAACCCTTAAAATGTTGGGGTTGTGGAGAAGATCATCGATTGGGGGACTGCCCTCACATAAAACATAACAGTAAGAGAGTCTACAATATCCAAGAAGCTACCACCGTCAATGATGTGGCTAGGAGCATTCCACAAATCTATGCAACCTTGGATAATAATCAAGCCGACCACCAAGCTTCAGTTGTGGAGCTGGAAGGTATGATCGCCATCCATCTAGTTTCTATTTTAATTGACCCAGGTTCTAATTTGAGTTATGTGACCCCTCAGATTGTTGATAAGTGTAAACTGCAACCAATTATTCATGTTAAATCGTGGTTGGTGTGATTAGCCACTGGGACCAAAAGAAAGGTGGCAGAGGTCATACCGACTGTCAATTCATCATGGGTGGATTGCCCACCTGAGCGACCCTTAACATACTTCCCCTGGGATCTTATGACTTGCTGATTGGTATAGATTGGTTGGCTGCTTATAAAACTAAATTGGATTGTTATCATAAAACTTTAGAATGTGTAAATGAAGAAGGGGGAAAGACGACCCTCCAAGGGGGAAAGACAACCCTCCAAGGGATTCAAAAGCTTGTCTCAGTGAGACAAATATCAACCCTTCAAATGAAAAAGTATTGTAGAAAGGGGTGTTCCTTATATGCCATATAGGTACTGGAATCTATTGAGAATGACAGACCAAACTTAGCGAACCACCCCATATTAAGAGAATACAAGGACGTGTTCCCATAAGAGGTACCAGGTCTACCTCCAAGAAGGGATATTGACTTCTCGATAGAACTTACACCAGGAGCGGTACCAACATCTAGAATGCCATATAGAATGAGCATACCAAAGCTGGTTGAGCTCAAGCTACAACTAAAGGAGATGATGCACAAAGGCTACATCCGACCCAGTGTATCTCCATGGGGAGAGCTCATCTTGTTTGTGAAAAAGAAAGATGGCACCTTCCAACTGTGCATAGATTACAGACAACTCAATAAGACAACCATAAATAACAAGTACCCCTTACCAAGAATTGATGACCTGTTCGACCAATTGGGAGGTGCTTCCATTTTCTCGAAGATCGACTTAAGGTTTGGATACCACCAAGTCTGGATTAAGGATGAAGACATCCACAAAACAACCTTCAGGATGAAGTTTTAGAAATCAATCTGAAAAATGTCATCCTTAATCCTCATAAAAAATCCAATAAAAAAAACGTGCAAAAAAAATCCTCCTACTTTGTGCCCAAAAAATCTCCCACTTCATGCCCAAGAAAGAGCTATCATACCACTTGTAGTAAAACTTCGAATATATAAGAGAGAATCCACCATGAAAATTCATAAATAAACCCTAAACACCAAAGATACCAAGACATTCACCATGAACAACACCAAGAATATAGAGAGAAGAACCCTTAAGGTAGCGTAACACCATTAAATACTTCACAAGTCATGCATGCTACAAGACAATACAATTCAATGCCTATCCAATACAATAATACTCATGTGTATTTATCCATTCTCATGAGTATTCTTCAGGGCCTTTTGCCAACTACCCCTTATTAGGGGGTCCCATACACCAATTTGGTGTCTGGCTTGGTCGTGACCTTAAAAATAGATTATTATTATATTATTTCCTTTTAATTACATAATGGACATATTATTTCCTTTTAATTACATAGTGGGTATATTCCAATATTATGGCCACATTACATTCACTATTCCCTTAGGTACCTCCCTAGGTACCCCATATTATCCTCCCTAGATACATTACATCAGATCTAATTAAAAGCCGATCAAGGCTTGGAGTAATTTTTTGCAGGTTTATAAGCTAAATTTTATGGGCCGAATTTATTTTTGAATATATATATATATATATATATATAGAGAGAGAGAGAGAGAGAGAGAGAGAGAGAGANAGGAGCAAAGTATGCACTTTTTTTCATTTTCCAGGGCTTCACCCTACAACCCTCCCTTCCACGCAGTGATACGAATGTATTGATCCATACAGAAGTTGTACAACTTCTCCTTCCATGCTCTCTTACGCGGCCGTATGAGTCTGCTATGCAACAAATTATTGTGCCTTCATTCAATTCACCAAATCAGGTAGTTTGACCATCCTCCTACAATTATCCAAGCAATAATTCAAAATTTTAGAGAGTTCCAACACTCTTCACTCTCACATAGGTGTACACGAGCCATACAAGCTTCCTCTAATGCTTCTCCAGGCCATATGGCTTCAACAATTCAATGTTTTCTATCCTTTGCATGCAATCCAACAATTCAACATTATAGAGTTCCAACACTCATTTATGTCACACAATAGTATATCATATGGATTTTTGTTCAGCCTCTGCCTTCATTCGGGTAGCCATACAGGTCTCTCCATTTGCATAATTGTTGTAGTGTATTTTGTAGAATATGCGAGTGTGATTTATTGTTGGTATGAGGAGAAGACAAAGTGTTGATGTCAATCATGTTGGTCTTTTATTGGAAACATGTTTGTAGATCATTTGTTGGATTTAATGCTATGTGCACGTAGATTTTCTCTCATAAGATCCTAGGTAGTGTGGATTCAGTCTTATATATCCTTTTTGATCAACTTAGCAACCATACTCAGATCTACTTTCTGTGCAAATTGAATCTTATTTCCTTGTTTGCAAGCTTGCACTTCAACACTCAAATCAATGTTGTCTGGATTCCTAGCATCAAGGTTGGTGAATTACAATTTTTTGTGGATCACAGAACTAATTCTATGCAAGAGTGATCCACTTGTGAGGCTTTTGAGTAGTGATAGCCTTTGTACAATTAGATCCATAGTGTGCCACATATTGCAATGTTTTGTTGAACGATTATAGGGTGATATGCTCTTAGTGGCTTGGTTTTGGTTTCTACAGTAAAGATAAGGAACACTGCTTAGGTGGTTACAAACCATAATTTTTTGATACACTTACCATGTCTATGTTCCAAATACAACAACTAGCTATGGAGTAGGAGCATTTTTGTTTCTCCTTGTAAGCCAACCACTAATAATGGGTGTCACAAGATGTGTATGTTATCACAGATCTTAGAGGTCAAGAGGATATTGCACATGTGATATTGTTCTATTCATTGTAACCTAGTTTTAATTCATGATTGTAGGGGCTTGATTTGTTGGTAAACAACAAGAAATACATGCTTTAAAAGCTACAAGTTTATTTTACCAAGAGGATGGACACCATATGGTAGATAATTGCCACATCCTCACTAGAAATGCTATATCACTTGCCAACTCAGCTGTGGGACCCAATTTATGCTTAGACATCATAGAAATTGACCAATCAGGAGCTGCCCACATAACACTTATGCTTCAGCCCGTGGGGTTTGCAATTTAGTTTTATGAGCTCATTTTCTATCGCTCATAACTTTTGCATGTGACATCCATATTCAGTGTCTTTTTTTCCAGAATGTATATTTTTTAGTCCTCCTAGTATTTACGTGGGTGGATCCAATCAAGTATTCAATTTTATACTGGTGTTTTTCATTTGTTCCAAGAAACCTAGGGCCAAACCTTAATTTTGGAACTTAAAATGATCATAACTCATTGATACAAACACCATTTCGAGTGATTTATTTTAAAGCTTGTGCCCAATCATTGATAAACTTTAATTCAAATTTCCCCACCCACACTGGCAAGAAGTTGAAGTGCAAATATGACAAATACAATATTATCAACTAAATTGCAACATGGAAACCAATACAAGAAGGGATTTTCACATACAAGAAAGGAAGAGAGAGAGAGAGAAACATGAACAACCTAAACATTTATTGCAACGTTGAAGCTGTAAGTCAAGGCACAATAAACACAATGTAAATTATTTGACTTAGCCAATTGGGTAGATGTAGGGAAATTCTCTCTTATATTACTTTGTCTATTTGATGTTGTAGCTGTTAGCGACATTTCTTGTTCTAGGGGCAAAAGTATTCGGGTATGCAAGTTGCACGAGAAGCGCCCGAGCGCAGCATGGAAAAAATCTCGTTTTGAGGCTTCCAATCAAGCGGGCGGGTGGAATTACGATGTCAGCAGCCCAGATCCATCCATAAGAGCAGATCAACGGTCATTGGAATATTGGGGCTAGCAAGTTGACCGATGTATAACGTCAAAGAAAGCGACTTTATGTTGAGACTGAATCTGGGTCGTCCGATCCTGCGACACATAGTGCGAGATCTAGTCGGCATATCGACAGTCGGGAGTTTGAAGGGTGAAAGTCCCTCATCATCTCACATCTCGAAACCTCGAACCCCGGAGTGCCGAAAGTGCCCAGAGGCGGGCCCTCAGTATTAAAACTATCGTGACATAAAAATTGATGGGCGTCGGGCTCTGCTCCTGCTGCAATCAAGGAGTGACTTCCGTCGACAACATTTTTGGCGCCGTTGCCAGGGAGGAAGTTGAAGATTTTCCCTGGGCAGAACGACATTGAGCCTCTGATTCTGAAGGTGCATCAGACATCATAGCCCTTAAAGATTGCTACTGTGCACCTAGTGACTCCACTGTGGCGACTCCATTGTTTCCACTTCACTGTTTCAGCTGTAGCTATTGTTAGCACACCTGAAAGATAACCCAGAGGAGCTTTATCGTGAAGGTTTCAGCGGCTGCTTTCTCAGCTTGAGAAGCTTCCTGGGGTAACGACAACGTTAAGATCTGGCCTTTGATGGTGAACAAGGACCAGGCATATTTGAAGCTGTGCATCTTTCACCTGGTGACTCCATGATTCAAGGATTGATTGACGACTCCACTGGTTCGATATGGAGAAAATTATGGCTCAAAGGTTTGCTTTCTGTGACTTTTCCCAGATAGTTGGGTTTCCTAATGCACTTCTTGATAGAGACCAATGGGAAGATTTCCTCCCTGAATTTCATGCAACAAGTTGGGAGGAACCAACTGAGCATTTACTGGACTTCCATGAGGCTATTCACCGACACAATATCATGCATGAGGATGTCCGGATTAAGCTCTTCAGGTGTTCATTGAAGGGAGCTGCTCTTGAGTGGTGTCGATCTCTTCCTGCTGCGAGCATCCGATCTTTAACAAGTTTTCATACAACTTTCAATTCATTTTGTAAAGACTACTATCCAGCTGATTGTTTGTTTGAAAATTGTTGTGAGGAGTTTTCTTCGCTTCATGAAGCCTTTGTTGGCCCTGAAGACCAGGTCCATGATGAAGCTTTTACTGTGGAGGAAAGAATTTTCCAGGAAAATATGGAGGTGTTGAATGGTATTAATTGTGTTAGCCCTAGAACGAAAGCATCTGACATCATATCAGATGCCTCTATTCTTTTAGATGTTCATAACGATCAACACGCCTCTTGTGGAAATTGTGAGTTTATAGAGCAAATGTGTTCCATAGTAGATGACTCACTTGGATATCGGGTTGAAGCAGATGTTCCTAGCAGCTCTGCTCATGATGACGAAGACCCCTTTTTTTTAAAAGAGGGGTTAGTTGTGGAAGAGGTTTCTTCTCTTTTCCCCCAGGGGGTTTCTCACGATATATTTTTACCTGGGATTAAAGAGAAAAGGATTATGTATGAGCAGCCAGAAGCAACAGGTCCCATTGTCCCTGAAACAATTTTTTTTTATGGGATCACTGTTCTGGAGGAAGGTCATATCAATGAAGGACAACCCCTTTTTGATGTATATTATAGTGATGATGAGCAGCAAGCTTATCCTACATTTGATCACTATAAAGATACTGAAGAGCCAGTCAGCAAGCAAAACCACCCCATGGTCCCTATTTATGATGAATACGAATCTGACCTGGGGGAGAGCCAAGAAGAGGAAAAGGAACCAGAGGAACAACTGAGCACATATTTCATTCCAGAGCCAGTCAGCGAGCAGCTACCGCCTGAGATCAGTGAGCCTACGTTAGTTGTCCACTCACCTGTGCTTATCAAAGATATTCAACCACATGTGAGCAACTCTATAGTAGAGGAGGCTGCCTGTCACCAATTTTCCGAAATTCGCCACTCATTCTATGACCCTGTCGGCGAATACATGAAGTGGCATGTCCTTTATGCCTTGGAGCCGCCCTATTCCATATCAACTTCACCCTGTGAGAAGAAGTTGAAGAGTGTAGTCGTTCTGCTGTCACGGTTACACCATCTGTTGGTGATCATCGACAGAAAGAAAGAGCTTCCCTTCAGGAAGTTGCTTGATTGGCTATGGTGGAAGTCTTCTTTCACCTAACCCCATGTAAAGTGTTTTATTAGTTTAGGATTGTATATTAATAAGCTCCTTTGAGCATGTATTTTTATTTTTATTTTGTTGCTTTTATTTTTCGGCTTGTGTTTTCAGCAGCAGGATGTTTTGAGCCTGACTCCATAGCCCAACAGCAAGGCACTGAAGTTGTGGAATGAGTTCTTAGAGCATCGCAGGGACGACTCTATCCCCCATGGAGCCTAATGTTAGCGACATTTCTTGTTCTAGGCGCAAAAGTATTCGGGTCTGCAAGTCGCACGAGAAGCGCCCGAGCGCAGCATGGAAAAAATCTCGTTTTGAGGCTTCCAATCAAGCGGGCGGGTGGAATTACGATGTCAGTAGCCCAGATCCATCCATAAGAGCAGATCAACGGTCATCGGAATATCGGAGCTAGCAAGTTGACCGATGTATAACGTCAAAGAAAGCGACTTTATGTTGAGACTGAATCTGGGTCGTCCGATCCTACGACACATAGTGCGAGATCTAGTCGGCATATCGGTAGTCGGGAGTTTGAAGGGTGAAAGTCCCTCATCATCTCACATCCCGAAACCCTGAACCCCGAAGTGCCGAAAGTGCCCAGAGGTGGGCCCGCAGTATCGCGAAGCAGCCTCAGCCGTTCATCCACAGGAGACACCTGGCGCGTGATTAAGCTCCTCGCCTTTTCGCCCATCGCGACTTCGAAATACAAAAGAATAGCCTGTCATATTCTCGATGCGCGAGGTGTCGGGAGCATCCAGGACCCGAGCCCGCAGCATCACCAAGTAAGTTCAAGGCCGTCAGATCTGAGAGGGACGCGTGGCGCCCAAGTAGGCCATCTCGGCCTTTCGCTCATCGCAGATATGAATAAGCAAGGATTAACTCCTTCCATTTGCGAACGCAGAAAGCGTTTTGGGAATAGACACAGGGTCGCAGCCCGTGGTCACTTGGGAAAGAAAGGAGCCGTGAAAAAGGGGCCAAAGGCGTCAAGTCTAGTTGCTGAAAGGATCATTGTGATCTCCATGCGCCATCTGATCCGACCTTGATCCTGGTTTTCGCTTGGAGTAAATGAAGACGAGAAGGGGTGTTTGAAACCTCTCCTCAGGCATTAAGTGCAAAGTATGGATAATCTGGCAGGCGGTCTGCTCGAGAGGGTCCTGTGTACCCATTTTTCTAAAGAAGCCATGTCGAGTCTTCGCCCATCCGGACGAAGTCTGCACACGCTAGCCCGACACTTAATGGTTCAACTACTCCTCCTGTAGGAGCCATGCGCAGTTAAGGTGGCGTCTGACAAAGAATACCCATCCGAATTCGGCTAAAAAGACACCAAGCCGTGGATGACTGAGCACGTCGTTGTTAGGCGAATTTTCTGAGTATATAGACTCAGTCTTTGTATTTTGTAAAGCATCGATGGTTGAGCAAGGCTCTCGGTGGTAAACTTTAATGAAGCACTGTTTTTTTGGTTATGTCTGGACTCTTGAGACTTCTTGTCTTATGAATGTCAGTTTTTCTTTCGCGTCTGTGTTTACACTATATTAGAACGGCTCGGAATTGGAGAATCCAGTCGAGTTGTAACTGTTATAAGATGATGTAGAGTTTGATCGCTGTAATAGTCACATTGTTTCTAATCGGTCCCTCTGATTTTCTTAGCACTGAACGACTTGGAATTGGAGAATCCAGTCAAGTCCCCCCTTTTAGTTTCCCGAAGCTCTGAACTGGAGGATCTCGCATTCAGAGTTTTTCTTCTACAAATTACTGAAAGGCCTGTTTCCTGAGGTAGTTTGTCCACTCTTCTCACCAAGTCTTCAACCTGCTCATTTTCAAATCAACCCACTGAGTGAAGTTAGATCAAGACCTCCTTTGTTCCTCGCATGCCGGACCCAGTCCCTGAGTTTGAGTGATATCTTCCTGAGTCTCTACCCATTTGATCACCCATTAAAACTATCGTGACATAAAAATTGATGGGCGTCGGGCTCTGCTCTTGTTGCAATCAAGGAGTGACTTCCGTCGCCAACGGTAGCAGTATGAAATTGCTCTTTCATTTCAATGTTTTTTTTAAACTGAAACTAGGGAAATTTATATTATAAAAGCTATAATATAGCTAAAAAACAAAAGTACATAATACTATTGGCCTGAGCTTTGAGTTTCCAAATAAAATAGGTTTCTCTTATACGCCGAAAAATAGAGCCTGCAAAAGTCCACAATTAAAACATCCCAAAGTTCCTTACAAGTATATAATCTTAGGACAACACTTAGTATTCTAATTGTTATACTAAACATAGCATTTAACGGAAAACATGGTGATTGTTGGCTTCTTCCAACCCAATGTTGAATGAAGGAGACTCCCAATTTCCAAGATCCATGTCTTCTATAAATTGGTGAATTGCATCTTCCTCCTTGAATTCTATTTAACCTGAATTTGTCGACATCATGTGGTTGGAAGCAACATATTAATATCCTTTGCTAAGAATGATGACACAATTTCTCAACATATTTCATTCCGCCTCCAAGATATATATTTGTTTCTTTTCCTAGACCAAAGCATTCATAATTATGACATTTTGAGAGGTGCACTGATGCTCATTTTCGTGTACCAAGGAGTTTTTCCATTGAATGGCCTTGGTCCAAACGACGGTGCTCACTTCTCCCATACAAATTTCCATTATCCCATCTTCCCTTGGATAAACCTGACCATGTGGTTCAAGAGGAAGCCAAAATTTAGTTCGAGCATGCAAGAGGGGGGTGGGCAAGTCCTTTTGTATCGAGGCACCTCACTTGAAATTGATTGGGAATGGTATTGTGACATATGGTGATTTATTATGAGGTATTGTGCCTTAGTATCCATGATCTATGAGAATTAAGGTATTTCTTGATAGTGCCAACTCCCATTTTTGCTAAGCACCCCTATTTTGAGAGTGGTGGCCTCATTGGCTTGAGAACCGACTTGATAATTTTGCTCTCTTAAACCCTAGTAGAATGAGATTTTTTGCAGACTGAAAAACCTCATTCTAAATTCAAGCTAGAATAGATGCAAGTTTTCCATTGGATGAGGATGATTTCGAGAGCATCAATTTGATGATTGTACTTGAGTCACCTATGACAATCAAAGTCTTTGTTATTGGTTCATTTGCTAGAAGAAGACCCTAAAAAAAGAGCATAAGCCTCAACGTGATTGTTTGTGAACTTTCATAAACCCCAGGGTGATTTTTTTTTCAAGTTTTCCCTCAGGATCAAGATAATCTCCCCCACACCTGCCACTTTCATTTCAATATCATAATTGATCTAGATTTATTAGAGAACAAAATGAAAGAAGCAATATAACAAAGAACACTCAAACAAATATATCATAGAGAACACAATATTACAACTAAACTCAAATTAAATTAATGAATCAAATTGTTCAGCCAACTAAATAAGATAAATAAGCAGTCCAACTAACCGTATCATATGGGTTGTCAATTTTGACAAAAAAAATTGTGAAATATATACAATATTGAAATGAATAATAACTCATAGCCTAACCTTGTATGCTTAACATAACTTAACTAGTATATCCCACATAAATACAATCACCCAATGATCGAGAGACCAAAGGGTAGCCACTTTGTATAAAAAAACTACTCGAAACTAGGGAACCTCGAGATCCCCTATTGGGAGGATTTCCATCGACAAGGCTCAATATCATTGGAAATTGGACAATACCCAGCTATGTGATTCCATCCTCCGACTTAACAACTAACCTAAATTCAAAGACGAATGTTTTTGTGAGCCTTGGGACCTCCATGACAACACCATTGTGGTTGAAATAGTTGAAGGTGAAGGAGGCTCTTTGGGTTTTTCTTCAACTACCTTCTTGTTGTTCCTCCAAAATAGGAAACCCATATTGTTCTTCTAAGCTTAGGACTCCGTGGACGTAGATCCCAAATGAGACAGTGGTTTAACTCAAGGAAAAATAATCTTAGATAACATACTATCTAGTATTTTGTAGCAAAACCAAAAAATAGTAAAGATTTGAAAATTATGGAACATACCGAAAATAGCAGACCTTTTCCAAATTACCTTGGATTAGGTGGATATCTTGGTGGATTCTAGTTCACAAGTGTATTAAAGGATCAAAATCAGGTCGAGTGGGTAGATATCTTGGTGGATTATACTATGTCGAGTTGTGTTGATGGGTCAAAATTGGGTCGATTGGGTGTGTGACTTTAGGGGGTGGTGTGGATCTTCCTTTGTTCTCTTTTACTCACATGGTAATAAAACCACTCCTTAAAAACACCTTATTGTAATTAACATATGAGAAGATGGTAGGTTTTCGTACCTAGGCATGGAGAATGGTCATGAAAACTTAAAATGTGCATGTTATAATTGCATTGTGTACAACCCCTGGGAAAACATTGTGCAAAACCCATCCCCATGATTTGATCATGGGGAAATCAACTAAAACAACAATCAAATCAATGCCAATTTAACATAACATAAAGATTACCATTGTGTTATGAGTAGGCACCTCTGTTTCATAGTACTGGAAATTGAAAGCAAAGAAACAAGGCTTGCAGACTGGATCCTTTGGGGTTGTCTGAGATTTAAATATTCCAAGGAAAAATTGCCTTCATCTACGTGCTCCACCATCTTTTCGAACTCTTGGGCCTCCATGAGGTTGGAAATTCAAATACCAATTGGGGGTTTCGCCCTCTTCTTTGGCTCCCATGAGGTGGAGTCCTGCGAAGAAGACGCTAAGGAGAACCCCCCAAATACTCGTGTGAACTGCTCTCTTCTTCGCACTCTGAGAACATCTAGCCAATGTTTCAGTTACGTCGTTGGTACATTTGGAGGATCATCATGCTTACCTACCTTGCCTTTGGTTTCTTTCTGGTTTCGACTGATTTCAGTGGGATAATTCAAATTGAGCCCAAAACAGGTGCAATTGAGATCATGCAAAAGATGGATTGTCTGAGAAAAAATGTCCCAAAGCCTCTTTGCTTTCCTATCCACATCAATTCGATTAGATAAATCCACATTGTTCGTATATTTATAATAAAAAGACAAATCTTCAGAAGAGTCCTCACCGCATCTTCTTAAAGAACCTCTACATGAACTTCATAATGGAGAAGAAGGTTGAGTTATTATTAATATAAGAAATAACTTGCAATTCAATAGTAGAACAAGAAAATCATCTTTTTTGGTTGTGGGTGAGAGCGAAGTGAGTCAATAATAGTAGATCCATAAAAAGGACATAGGCCTACTAATAACACATAACGGGGCATGGATCTCGCTCGTTTGTTGTTTGTCCATTCTTGTAATGAAAGTTGAGGTTTGATGGGGCTCGGGCAGCTGCCTAGGTCGAACTGAACTGCCTGAAAGCTGAAGCAAAGGGAACATCAGGATGAAGAAGAAACTTGGAATCTGTCGCCTATTGAACAGTCACGATTTGGAGTCGGTGAAGGAGAAGACACATGGAGAGAGATTATTCATCGATTGTTGATGAACATATGGCAAGTTCTTATAGACATTGCATAGACAACGAAAACCTCTAGAGGAATCTCCCCTTAAAAGAACATCTTCGTCATAATTAAACTTATAATGTCATTTGGTCATAACATGCTAATGGTTAAATGCGTGATCAATAACCATAATTTATTAGGAAAAAAAAAATTAGATCCTAACAATTTATAAGCCACTCCATATAACATTGAATGCCACAATGCAAAGTTATTATTGATCACCGTTAAAATGGTTGGGCTTATATGGGCAAAAGGCCCTTCATAAAAATGGCTTATACGCGTGGTATATGTATGGTTTCATTGATATGGTAGTGTGCGAGGTATCATTTTTTAAACAAGCAAACAATTTACAACTCAACAATGTGAGGGTAAGTGTACAAATTTTAGCAACTTGAGAGACACTATTCGCTTCTTGGCAGACCATCGCATGAGAAAGGCACGTAGGTGGATGTGTCGGTCACCACCATAGGAGGGGTTGAAGATGACCTGATTAAATTCCTAGCACCAACCTATACTGATGATTTTTCTCTACCCAGAGCTCATTTGTGTTTATTAGTCTGTTTTCATATATATTTTTTATCGGTTTGTTTTTTGGTCTTTTCTAAAAGATGGGTCAATGTGCATAGGTGCGACTACTAACCTCATCGTGGAAAATGAAAAAAAATGATATTTGTAGATGATAGTGGGAACACTTTACCTATATATTGTTTTTGTATAGCGTGCACGGTGGAGCTTTTCCTGAAATTGGAGCAAGATAATCCATGTTGCCAAAAAACCTTGTTTTCAGTGTTTGTTATGCTTTTTAGTCACCCCTTGTTTCTAGTCTCTTCCCAACATTGGAAATATGGAAAAAACAAACTAATTGGCATAAGATTGATCGTCGAGCATTTCTCCGGTGATGAGGCAGGTGGAGGCATTAAAATTCTCCTTAACACTTGCATTAATCTTCCGATTGGAGGGTGGCAAGGTTAGATATTCCCATCATGTTCATAATTGTGATGGGAAAGACAAATACATGTGAGTAGATTCACTAGTACAAGCAACGATGGGTGATCCATGGGATCTTCGATGGATGTGGACGATTATGGCCATCCCTGCAAGACGACGACGATGGGATGATCCAACACGTAATGCATGTATGACCATCGGTTGACAGAGTCTTAATGACTCTGCAGTCGGGTGGATATTGCTCGTCGTCTCAAACCAGTCTGTCTTTGTTTCACTTGGTTATCTCATCTGTATGCGCTCATCTATGCCAATAAATATGATTATAAAATGCTTAATCAGAAC
This sequence comes from Picea engelmannii, assembly GCA_009831015.1. Classification (NCBI taxonomy): domain Eukaryota; kingdom Viridiplantae; phylum Streptophyta; class Pinopsida; order Pinales; family Pinaceae; genus Picea; species Picea engelmannii. Next base: position 501,205 of record ML779412.1, read on the forward strand.
AATAAAAGATCAATTGGCCTTTGAAGAACAAGTTCGAGGAAAGATAATATTACTGAAATTGGAGCTCAACGAGAAGTAGGTGATCTCCTTGCCTTCTTACTTTCTTTTTGTTCTTGAGCACCTTTAGGAAAGATTCGAAAGTCTGTATCCCTGGAAGTAATGGGTGAGAAAAGGTATGTCTCCCTTAATTCTAGGCACAATAACTCGTACTGTTCTTTTTGGCATTCTTTTAATTGTAAACAACATGATGAATTGACCTTATTCAGATGCATTGGTTTGAAGGATTATGTCTTCTGACCTATGTTGTCCGCTCCTCAGTCTTCCTCCAAAGGTTTTTCACTTCTATTTGGATGTAGATCACGATTTCCTGCACTCCCCTCCTCTTGATCCACCTCATCAATTAAAAACAATAGCCGCTTATCTCTCATATCTTTGCAGCCCAAAACCTCATGATACTAATAATCAAACGACAATAGTGAAGATAAAAGGACCGGGATTAAAAAAATAGAACCAAGTGTGCGTAGTACATACCACTGAGTTCACTGAGTTCCATGGATACAATTGATCTACAATATAATCACAATCTAGTAGCCTACCAACAACAATCAAGAAAATTTTGCTAAAATATTCAAAGAGCAAGTTATATTCACCCCTAGTTTGTAAGCCCCGACCAGAGATTTATCTTGTGATATATTCAAAGTGATGGTAAATAAATTGTATGTATACATATTGAAACATGTTAACAGAACATGCAAGAGAACCGACCTGACCTACACAGGTAGCATGCCGACCTCACCGACCTGCACATGTAGTGTGCCTACCTTAACCGTCGATAGTGTGTTGGGTACAACTGTTGAGGAAAGTGGCCTCTAATAAATGTAGGAGGGGGATAATTTATTAGAGGGACACAGTGCAAGCAAAATCGATTTAAGATGGCAGAGCCTAACGCACAACGCATAACACTAAAACAAGAGAAGGAAACAACAAAATTGTGAGATGTGGCAGGAACATGGTAAGGTTTGATAGGTTGTTGATAGATGACGAAAGGCCAAGAATAATTGTCCCTTAAAAGAACGCCTTCCATGTAACAAGAAACAAATCCTAGTTTTGTGACCTTGCAACTGCAATAATAGTTGCACATAAAAAACAAAATATTAATTGTTAATAAATTTAATAAATTAATAAATAAAACACATCGAACACTATAATGTTATTGAAATACTGACCAAGCTAAAGCCTAGATATCATAGATTTGTATACTTCATTTACACAATTCAACATTTAAAAGGTAATATAATTATACAATTCGACAATCAACTAGATAAAATGATAATTTCCCTCTTAGATTTATTAACTATGACAAACAAAGCGGATAAAAGCGTTACCCAATCATTGATAAACTTAAATTCAAATTTCCCCACTGACACCGGCAAGAAGTTGAAGTGCAAAAATGACAAATACAATGTTATCAACTAAATTGCAACATGACGACCAAATCAAGAAGTGATTTTCACATACACGAAAGAAGGAGAGAGAGAAAAGCATGAATAACCAAAACATCTATTGCATGATTATTTGACTTAGCCAATTGGGTAGATGTAGAGAAATGCTCTCTTATATTACTTTGTCTCTTTGATATTGATATTGTAGCATTATGAAATTGTTTTTTCATTTTATTTATTTTTTATAACCGAAATTAGGGAAATTTATATTATACAGACTAAACAACAAGAGTACGTCATACTATTGGCTTGAGTTTTGAATTTCCAATCAAAATAGGTAGTTCTTATATGCCCAATGATAGAGCTTGCAAATGTCCACAATTAATACATCCCAAAATTCCTTACAAGTATACAGCTTTAGGAAACCATCTAGTATTCTAATTGCTTTACAAAACATAACATTTAACGAAAAACATGATGATTGTTGGCTTCTTCCAATCCAATGTTGGATGGAGGAGAGTCCCAATTTCCAAGATCCATGTCTTATATCATTTGGTGAACTGTATGTTCCTCCTTGAATTTCACTTAACCTAAATTTGCTAACATCTTGTGGTTGGAAGCAGCAAATTGGGATCCTTTGGTAAGAATGATGAAACAATTTCTCAACATATTTTATTATGCCTCTACGATATCTATTTGTTTCTTTTGCTAGACCAATGTGTTCATAATTATGACATTTTAAGAGGTGCATTGATGCTCATTTTCATGTACCAAGGATTTTTCCAATGAATTCCCTTGCTCCAAATGACGTTGCTCGCTTCTCCCATACAGATGTCCATTATCCCACCTTGCCTTTGATAAACTTGACTAGGTGGTTCAAGAGAAACACCAAAATTTAGTTCGAGCATGCAAGAGGGGGGTGGGTAGGTCCTTTCATATCTAGGCATCTTGCTTGAAGTCAATTGAGAGTGGTATTGTGACATATGGTGATTTATTATGAGGTCACGTGCCTTCATATCCATGACCTACGATAATTAAGGTATTGCTTGATAGTGCCAACTCCCGTTTTTCCTAAGCACCCCTATTTCGAGAGTGGTGGCCTCATTGGCTAGAGAATCGAATTGATAATTGTGCTATCTTAAATCCTGGTAGAATTAAACTTTTTGCACACTGTTGACCTCCTTCTAAATTCAAGCTAGAATAGATGCAAGCTTGCCATTGTATGAGGATGATTTTGAGAGTGTCGATTTGATGATTGTACTCCAGTCGCCTATGACAATCAAAGTTTTTATTCTCGATTCATTTGCTAGAAAAAGACCCTTAAACAATAAGCCTCAACTTGGTTGTTTGTAAACTTTCATAAACCCTAGGGTGATTTTTTTTTCAAGTTTTCCCTTTGGATCTAGATAATCACCCCCATACCTGCCACCCCTGCTCTTTCATTTCAATACCATAATTGATCCATACTTATTAGAGAATGAAATGAAAGAAGCAATATAACAAAGAACACTCATGCAAATATATTGTAGAGAACACAATATGACAACTAAACTCAAATTCAATTAATGAATCAAATTGTTCAACCAACTAAATAATATAAATAAGCAGTCCAACTAATAGTATCATATGGGTTGTCAAATTTGACAGAAAATAGTGAAACAAATACAATGTTGAAATGAATAATAAATAATAACCTAACCTTGTATGCTTAACATAACTTAACTAGTATATCCCACACAAATACAATTACCCAACAAGTGAGAGACCAAAGGGGAGCTTCTTTGTATACAAAAACTACTCAAAATTGGGGAGCCTTGGGATCCCCTGTTGGGAGGATTTCTCATCAACAAGGCTCAATATCATTGGAAACTGGACAATACCCAACTAATGTGATTCCATCCTACGACTTAGCAGCTAACCCAAATTCAATGAATGTTTCTATGGGCCTTGGGACCTCCATGACAACGCCAATGCTGTATGAATATGTGGGTTGTTAGGTAGATGGTGTGGTTGAAGCAGTTGAAGGTGAAGGAGGTTATTTGAGTTTTTCTTCAGCTACCTTCTTATTGCTCCTTATGAATAACAAACCTATATTGTTCTTCCAAGCTCAGGACTCTATGGATGCAATGCCCAAATGAGACGATGGTTTAACTCAAGGGAAAATAAGCTTAGATAACATACTATCTAGTATTTTGTATTTAAACCAAAAAATAGTAAAGATCTGAAAATTATGGAACATACTAAAAAGAGGAGACCTTATCCAAATTACCCTGGATTAGGTGCATATCTTTGTGGATTCTACTTCACAAGTGTATTAAAGGATAAAAATGGATCATGTGGGTATATATCTTGGTAGATTCTACTATGTCAAGTTGTGTTAAAGGGTAAAAAATGGGTTGATTGGGTGCATGAATCTAGGGGATGGGTGGATCTTCCTTTGTTCTCTTTTACTTGAATGATAATACAACCACTCCTTAAAAACACCTTAATGTCATTAACATATGAGCAGATGGTGGGTTTACATACCAGGGCACGAAGAATGGTCATGAAAACTCAAAATGGGTATGTTATAATTGCACTGTGTTCAACCCCTAGGAAAACGTTGTGCAAAACCCATCCCCACGATTCGATCACAAGGCAATCAACTAAAACAACAAGAAAATCCATGCCAATTTAACATAATATAATTCTCACCCTTGTGTTATGAATAGGCACCTCTAAGACACAATATTGAAAATCAAAAGTCGAGAAACAAGGCTTGCACGCTGAATCCTCAAGGGTTGTCCAGGCTTTAAGTTGTCCAAGGAAAAGTTGACTTCATCCATGTGCTCCATCATCTCACCGGACTCTGGGCCTCCATGAGAGTGGAAGTACAAAGATCAATTAGGGGTTTCGCTCTCTACTTTGGCTCCCAAAAGGTGGAGTCCTGCAAAGAAGACCCCGATGAGAACCCCCTAAATACTCCTGGGAACTACTCTCTTCTTCACAATCTAAGAACGTCCAACCAATTTTTTGGTTACGTCATTCGTACATCCAGACAATCATTGTGCCTGTCTGCCTCATCTTCGATTTCTTTTCGGTTCCGGCTTATTTCGGTGAGATAATTTAGATCGAGCCCAAAAGAGATGTGATTGAGATTAAGCAAAACATGGATTGTCTGAAAAACAATGTCCCAAATCCTCTCTACCTTCCTATCCACTTCAGGTCTATTAGATAAATATGCATTATTGGTATATATTTACAATAAAAAAATCTTCGGAAGAGTCCTCACTACCTCCTCTTAAAGAACCTCTACATGAACCTCATACCGAAGAGGAAGGAAGTTATTATTAATATAAGAAATAACTTACAATTCAATAGTAGAACAAGAAAATCATCCGTTTTGTTTGTGGTTGGGAGGTGGGAGTAAAGCGAGTCAATAATAGTAGATCCATAAAAAGCACGCAGGCCTACTAAAACACATAGTGGGTTGCGATCTCGCTCGTTCATTGTTCGATTGTTCTTGTAACAAAGGTTGAGGTTTGATGGGTGTGTATAGCTCGGGAAACTACCTAGGTCCAACTGAACCGCTTGAAAACTGAAGCAAAGGACAGATCGAGATGAAAAAGAAACCTAGAAACCACCACCTATTGAACAATCACAGTTTGAAGTCGGTGAAAAAAAAAACATGTGGAGAGAGAAAATTCGTCAAACACTGATTAACAAATGACAAGTTCTTATAGACATTGGATAGACTATGAAAACCTATAAGATAAACCTCCCCTAAAAAAACGCCTTCAAAACATACTAATGGTTAAATAAGCGATCAATAACCATAAGTCGTTCGAAAATAAACAATTTTAGATCCAACAATTTGTAAGCCACTCCACATAGCATTATCACCGTTCAAATGGCTTGGCCTATATGGGAAAAAGGCCCTTCGTCAAAACGGCTTATACACGTGGTATATATATGGCAAAACGGCCTAGTCAAATCTGCAACTTTCAAGCCATGTTAATTGGCTAATGAATCAATAGCTGAATTTAGTTATCGAGAAAACATCACTATGACAGGAAAAAAAACATCTTAAACGCATTTTACATCTGAAATTAGATGAAAGATCGGAACACACGTATTCTACGGATGAAGATCCGATTCCACATTGGATATCTAAGTTTTTCAATAAGAAGATAATTGTTTCTATACATTTGAATACGCAGTAAAGATGCAATATTTCAATGCAGCACCATGATTATTAGAAGAGTTCTCATTCCAACTTTCTATCCCAATACACTGCAAGATCAATGTTGCACAAAATAAGAGAGATCAAATTGGAGAACATATGATGAAGTCACATTTTCAGCAGCAATTACAGAACAAACAGACAGAATACCCCTGACCGAAGCTTTTCAGCTACAGATAAACTTACTGTGAGAAATTATTCATCCAGCGCAGGTCAAGCATATCGATCCTGTGAAAAGATTTCAAATTTAAACACCCCTATTCTAAAAGATAGGTCAAGAGATTCAGGCTCGTTGGTGTTGACCAATTTATAGGCGTTCCTTAAACGTTTTATTTTTTGGTTTTTTTTTGCTATAATCTGTCAAAGTAATTTTAAATAAAATTCTTATTTTTTGTTGTTTAAATTGTATTTCTGAATACATAAATGGATTCAATTTGCTGAAAAGCTCCGGGGTATTTGAATTATACAAATTTAGCCACTCAAATAAAATCTCTATTTTTTGTTGTTTAAATTGCATTTCTGAATGCATAAATGAATTCAATTTGCTGAAAAACCCCAGGGCATTTGAATTATACAAATTTAGCCACTCAAATCTGCAAATCTGCAGATCCATCATTAAATTTCGAGCAAAATCAAACAGAAAAAATTATCAGAAAACATCCAAAAACGTTTACACTATTGCTAATACACAAATGACCTAAAAATGAAGAATGACCTAGGTAAGCATGTCACAGCTAGAGGCAGTGCGGGGTTTGTGTCTGTCGCGACTTCGACACCCGTGGACATCATCGACAGTTGCCTCTCCATTCTCCGGGAGGCCCTTCTTCATCAACAAAAAATTCAAAAGTCCATGGCACAATCCGTGTCTGCCGACGATGTCCTTCTGGTCATTAAAAAAAAAAGGCATGGTTGATTTTTGGCGTATGCCATTGAAGAGAAATCAGACTTTGTGCCAATCTTCTAACTTTCATTGTTATTTTTAATTTGTGCGTCAATGTACTGTAAGCCCTCTGAGAAACCCACTCCAGTGCAAAGCCGTCGCCGTGGGGTGAAAGACGGTTTAGAAGCAAATTCTAGATCAAGACCATGAAGAACTCGGCTTGATGGCATGGATAAATTGATCGATTGCTCGTATGATCAGGTGATCCAGAGGCAGCTATGAGCAAATTTGCTTAAGCACTCGAAGTTTTGGTAGTTTACGGTTCGACTGAAATTTGTGAAATTTGTTTGTTCTTGCAGACCTACACTACGAACAATAAATGACAATCCTTCTTCCAACCTTAACAAGGTTCATTTTAACTAAATCCTGATGGATTGGATATTTCCGAAATTTTTTGCATTGTAAATATGGATCTGCTCCAGGATTTTTTTAATATGAATTTGCTCAAGGATTTTTTTAATTGTCTTAGTCTAATTGTATGTTTTT
>ML779412.1:508428-519474 GCA_009831015.1 Picea engelmannii
CTTATTCATATTGGATGTTGTGTTCCTTCAATAAATTGGATCATGGGTCATCTTACCTCTGTATCATTCTTTGTCTTTATCAATGGCTCAACCTTGAGAATTTTTATACCCCCTTAGAGATCTTAGATATGGGTGCCCATTGTGACCCCTATTGTTTCTTATTGTAGATGAAGTTTTGAGTGGGGGAGTGTAGTAATAAAAGGTATTAATATGGGAAGAGTCTTAGCCCTAACCCACGTGCTCTTTGTAGATGATGTTCTCTTGTTTGGTAATGGAACTTTGAGGGAATACCTAAAGTATACAAAAATTGTCTCTTTGTACTATTATGCTACACGTATGGAAATCAATGAATAGAAATCATCGATTTCTTTTAATACAATTCTTTAGGGGCGAGCAGGGAAAATCTCTAGAACGTTTACATTTCAATGCATTAAATTTAGCAAAGGATTCAAGTATCCAAGCTTCATGCTAAAACCAAATGATTATGGATATCGATACTACATATGGTTGTATCAAAAGTTTGGAAAAAATCACCACATAGTGTAATGGATGGTTGTCTATAGGTGGTAAATTAACCCTTGTTAAATATGTGCTCGAAGCAATTCTTATCTAATGGCATTATGTGTCATATATACCTATCATAATGATGTAAAATATTACAAGAATGTGCTTTCACTCTTTATGGATGGCCCGAAGGGAGAAAGATGGAATTTCTCTTTTGAACTATAAGTGAATATCTAAGCCCAAGGTAGCTGAAGAGTGGGGCTTACAAAATGTTCATCATTTTTTCAAAGAACTAGCTGCTAGAAGCCTCTGGAGACTCATCAATCGCGAAGGGATTCACCATAATATTATTCTACACAAACACATTGATCCTTTGAATTTTGAAGAGTGGATCTAGACCCCTACCAAATCATTCTCAAATGCTTAAATAATTTGGAAAGCACTAATTCTTTCTTTAACCCTCATCGAGCATTTTCTTACGTGGAGAATGAGGGATGAAAGAAAAGTGAGATAAAAAATTGACCCCTATATGGGATGCATAGGGAAATTCCTTCTACCTTGAAAAGTGTTAAATATGTTGAACAAAAAAGGAATGCATGTATTACAAGACATGGTAGATCCAACTGTTACTAATATTTAGCAATAAGTGTGGATGAAACTTGAGGCTCTTGGATTGGAAGGCTTGTATGTTGACCCCTGGCAGGGTTATATTAGGAGGTTGGTATATTATATTGAGAACAAAAGATTATCTCTTAGTTTGCTCCAAATCCCAATCCACATATGAGCTCACAATAAGCCTAGGTTATAAGGCTATGTTTGATAACGAGGTAGTAGAAGTAGATTGGTGGCGGGGAAAGATTTGGAAAGTTAAAGCTCCGATGAAGTCCAAAATATTTATGTTGTTAGTTGTATCTAACAAAACATTGACATGGGAGGTCCTTCAAAAGAGAGTGGGGCAAGGTCCTAGGATGTGTTCATTATGCAAGTGTGAGGGGAAAATAATTGACCATCTGCTAATTCATTATGAATTTACTAAGGGGGTATAGAGTGTTATTTTCCCCTTAGTTGGAGGTCAGGGTTCTTGGAAAGAGGCATCTATGTTAGAATGTATGAAGAAATGGTTTGATACTACTTCCCTAAAATTTCATAGATCAAACCACCTCCAATTTCCTCAAGGGCCATCTAGTTAGCAAGGAACTCCGATATTTTTTAGGAGAAGGAGATTCTTCCTAACTAGGTTCATCATCAAATAAAATTCCTTTATGAAGGAATTACAAGTATCCCAAAGGTGAAAGGGCCAAGGTAGGTTGGAAACTTGGAGAATGATAAAACATATCCATTGGATTTTTTATGGAGCTTGCAAAGGTACCCTTGGGTTAAGTTGCATTAGTAATGCCATTTATTTCACTGAATCACACAAACATTGGGATCGGGATAGATACCAATAATGTGGGAAAGTTGAATCTTTGTCTTTATTAAATCTGGAAATGGAACAACTTATTTATCATATTCAAGTTCTAGGAGATTCCAAATTAATATTAAAATGTTTGACACAGTCATTAGGTATGCAAGTATGCAAAACCTAGTTTTCATACCATTGTTTGATAAAGTCAAGTTGATGGAACCCATATTTAATGCCWTCTCTKACAGTCATATCTACAAGGAGCTCAACATGGAATTTGATGATYTATTTGAGAAATATTTGAGTGTGTTAGAAGGATCTTGGAAAATTTTGGAAGAAGACACTGATATCCTTAWGATGGCCATAAGGAGATCCCTACATGTTCTGTGAATTATATTTTATAATGTTCTGYTATTTACATATATGTTTCTTGATTCTATTTTGAGTATTTGAAGATAATGTGTGTCCAGGGTGGGATTGTTTAAAGGTTTTTTTMCTTTCTTGGGATGTAATATTCYGRCCTCAAGTCTAGCATTGRTTTTGGTTTTTTGATACACAAAACAAATAGGTCAAAATTTGTCTCTAGTTATTTCACTAAGTTRAATTCCAAGGTGCATAATGGMCATATGAAATGTAACTCTTTTTCTTCTTGAATGGAAATAATGAGTTTTTCCTAGGAAAAAAAAAGAATCACAAGAAAGAGGTAGCGGAAACGATCCCAATGGACCGTAAATAGAAACTCTATCAAATATAACATTTATGTTGGAAGGATCATATACATAATTTGGGCCCATGTACTTGATCCAAAATGATTGAAATGCAAAACTGAAGAGGTCATACCTTGATCATGTTGAATTTTTAAATTCTAGACTACATTACAACTGCAGTAAGCTAACTAGGATATCAAGAAGATTAATCATACACAGATTACACAATGGGTCTGCTCGTTTGACGATAGGCAATGCTATTTCATTGCCACCCAACCATAGACATCCTCAAGTGCCACCCCCGAGCAGAGCAGGAGACCTGCTACAGAATGATATCCAAGACAAAGACAATCACATACAAAGAAAATACCAACAAAAAAACAAGATTTCCTCTCCAACAATTGCACAAAAGGGACTGAGGGAGGTGCGCACTAGATCAAGGGACAATGTGTGTGCTAGTATATTCAAATGAGGATGGGGCGCACTTATATATATATATATATATATATATATATATATATATATATATATATATATNATCCAATGTAATGAAGGGATGTGTGTCTTTTCACAAGGTGTTTCTTTTCACACAAGGGCCAACTTGTACAAGTTACATGAAAATAATTTCTAACTCAATATGAATTAGTCTTTACACAATAGGGTCGACTTGTACAAGTATTTCTCATCACAAGTGATTGAGGTTTTTCTCTTCTCATGATATCATTTGTAGGAGGTCTCTTGGAGGTGAATACCTCCTGCAGCTACCAAAAACATCAACACTCCCTCTTAGCTAGAGAGGTATTCTCAGTGATGTTTTCTTTTGGTCTTCATAGCCTCGCAGGCTATGCCATGGTCCTTCAACAATGACATGTTCTCACAGACCATGCTATTATTAGCGTCTCATTGTCACACATTTGATCCAGATTTAGGAGCGGAACGAACTGATTAACATATTGAATACAATAAACACAAAGATACGAAGAACAATACAGATATTCAGTGAACAATATCTTCGATTGAATAAATGAAATAGGTTGAGACTGTAAAACTGTAGAATCGAAACAATTGCTCGAATGGTGTTAGCTATCTCTGAGAAGAGATGTGGTTGCTACGCGCATCTGTCTGAGCAGAATGATTACAATGAGGGTCCAATGGACTTTTTGATATTACTCATGAATGCCAAAATTTCCTGCAAGCTTATTGTAGTGGGATTCCCAAATCAACTTTGCACGCTCGCTTGCAGGAACACAGAGATGGACCAGATGGCATAACAACTCGTCCTGAATGTGAAAATCAGGGACATTCGTTCCTGTACCAAAGAGCTGATAGGTGGTGGCGAAGTTCGGATCTTGCTGATAAAGTTGGGGCCACTCAGATGCCTCATGTTTATAGGAATGGAGCACAGTGGTGAGTGCAGCCACAGGAGGCCGACTGAGGCATTCAACAACACGATTTGTGCTCCCTGTCTTATACTTGATGTTGAGATGGAACTATTGTAGGTAGGTGGACCACTTCTGATGGCGGTCCTTCTGCAACTTACCCTATGTCTGTATGAACTGCACAGGCTTGTGATCAATGTGGATGATCGTCTCCTTTCCCAGAATGTAATGTTTCCATTGAAAACATGATTGTATAATGGAATGCATTTCCTTGTCATAGGTGGGGTATTTCTGGACAATATCTCAGAGTGTCTCACTATGGTATGCCACCGAATGACCATGATGGGTGAGAACTGTGCCTACAACATAGTCATGTGCATCAATCTCAATCTCGAATGGTTGTTGCAGATCAGGCAAGGAGAGTATTGGAGCTGAGCATAAGTGATGCTTCAGATCATCAAATGCTCGTTGTTGTTCCTTCCCCCACACGAAATTTTCCCTACCACCACCCTTGGTCATGTGGTTGAGGGCCCATGCAATATGGGAAAATACCAAGACGAACCACCTGTAGAATTTGGCCAGTCCCAAGAAGCTCTGAAGCTCAGTTAGTGTGGTCGGGGCTAGCTAGTCGTGAATGACTTGGATCTTAGCGGGATGGACATGTACCCCATTCTCATCAACAATGTAGCCCAAGTATTGGACCATGTTCATGCCAAAGGAACATTTTTCAAGTTGGCATATAGCTTGTGCTGTCGCAGAGTGCTCAAAACCTGTTGAATATGCCGCATGTGCTCCTCCCAAGTTCTGTTGAAGATGAGGATGCTATTCAAATATACCACCAGAAAAGAGTTGGTGAAGGGTCTCAATACATCATCCATCAATTGCATGAAAGTGGCTGGTGCATTTGTTAGGCCAAAGGGCACGACCAACCATTTGAAGAGACCTTATTTAGATTTGAAAGTTGTCTTCTAGACAGCAGTTGGTTTGATAGGAACCTAGTGGTAACCAGACTTCAGGTCAATCTTGCTGAATAACTTTGCCCCCTTGAGTTGGTCAAGAAGGTCATCAATCCTGGGAATTGGGTACTGGTTTCTGACTGTGATTTTGTTTAATGATATGTAATCAATGCAGAGTCACTAGGTCTCGTCCTTCTTCTACACCAGTACAATCGAGCTTCTGCAAGGGGAGTAGTTGGATCTAATGTGCCCCTTTTGAAGAAGATCTTGGATCTGACACTTTATTTTTCCATTTTCCATCAGCGAGTGATGATAGACTGGTTCATTAGGCAGAGGTGCATCGGGGGTTAGATCAATTGGATGCTTGACTTGGTAGTGCGTCGGTACCCCGGTGGGTGAGGAGAAGATGTCTCTATACTCTTGCATGATCCCGTCCACTTGCTTCTGCTGCAAAGAGAGGCTCTATGTAGAGGCCACGGATGTGGCGACGACCTTATGCTTACTGTGAGCATGAATCACAAAGAAGACGAACTTCCAGGTCTGTGAAATGACCTTGTTGCATTGCTTAGCAGAGATTAAAGAAATAGCGGTAGGCAGCGCTACCTCTGGTATCCTATACAATTGTCTACCCAAAGTAATAATAACGTTGCGGGGTATAGACTCTTACACATCACGATGCTTCCACAAATATTTTTGTCCTAAAGGAACATCACAAAATTGAAAGGGAGAAATATCACACAATACCTCATCTTTGAAGGGCTTGATGTCGTAGGGAAAACAACACTATTTTCTAACACAAAGATCTCTTCCTTAGTGAAGACAACCAATGGTGTAGGGTTGCGGGTCCAGTGTCGTCAACAGGTCCAGTCGCTCGACGACCTTTGCTGAGATTAGGTTCCTCTGACTATCTCTATCGATAATGAAATGAAGCAGAGCCCCCTTTACCCACATCTGTGAGTGAATGAGGCGTTCCCCCTCCTTTGGTTCTTCTGGTTCGCTTGGCTGGACTTTGGTGGTAGCGAAAGTGGCACTGGGTTCAACATCGATAATCCACTTCCCTCCTTCCGGATTTGATTCAGAATCATAATTGACCTTCGAATCGGAAGCCTTCAGCTTGACCACGAGAGATTGCTTGGAACAACATTCTTCAGTGTTGTGCCAAGGGATTTTATGGTATTCACACCATTTTCCCGTGTCCTTCTTCATCTTCTCATTTCCCTTCTTGTGTTGCAGCTTGGAATGGTTGTCCTGGGAGTGGCCATCTTTTCTCTGTCCCTTGCTGTGTGTGGTGGGGCCACCTTTGCCCTGCTTCGGCTATGAGGAGTTTTCAAATCCAAACTCTCGTCTCTTCTACTTAAATTTTTGCTCGATCTTGACTGCATATCTATAAGCCGTACCCAATGAGGCGATGCACATAAAATCCATTTCTGTTTGAATGTATTTATGAAAACAACCATAGTATTTGAGCACCAGATGTCGCTCAAAGTCTTTGATACCCAACTTGGTGCGCAGGATATGGAAAATATTGGTGAAATCTGGTACTATCTGGTCCCTTTCTTGACGAAGGGTGGTCCATCTGGTGTATTGGTCCTCGTAGCTTCCAACATGGTAGTTTTGTTCTTTAATGGAATCCTAGAAGGAATCCCATGTAGGGGAAACCACAAATATTACAGATTCCTCTATGGCCCTTTTCTTAGAGTAAGTGTCCCACCAATCTTTAACATGGGGGACGAACTTGAGGAGTGCAAAAGCAATCTTTTCCCTATCGAAAAAATTATGGACCGAAAAATACCCTTCGAGTATATTCAACCATTTATCTACAACATCTGCATCTATCAGTCCTTCAAATAACGAAATATCAAAATTCACTTGTACCTTGAAGGGGGTTGCATGGCCTCTTGATGAATATGCTTCTCCTGTGGGCAACCGCCGAAGGATCTGTGCAAATTTGTCCATCATTTCGTTGCTTTGTTGCACAAGGGATTCCTCGAGCAACATTTTAATAGGATCTCCTGCTCCATCATCTTTATTTTCATCTCCCATGGGTTGTTGTCGGGATCGAAGCAGTCAATCTTGCAATGGCTCGATTGGTTCGAGTCCCAACTTCTTGTACCCAGATCTTGTCGAGGACATTCACAAAGAAAAATAAATGAAGATTAAACCGCTCTGATAGCATTGATCCATATTTAGGATCAGAATGAACTGATTAATAGACTGAATACAATAAACACAGAGATTTGAAGAACAACACAAACATTCAGTGAACAATATCTTCTATTAAATAAATGAAATAGGCTAAAACTATAAAACTGCAGAACTAAAACACTTGCTCGAATGGTGGTATCTATTTCTGAGAAGAGATGTGGCTGCTACGCGCATCCGTTTGAGCAGAATGATTACAATGAGGGTCCAACGACGTTTTTGATATTACTCATGAATGCCAAAACCCTAGACATCCAAAAACCTAACCCTAGGAGATTAAACGCCAAAAGTTATGTGGGCCCCTATGGGTAAGTTGGTACCTCAACTTCCTGGGGTCGTAACTTTTGCATACGACCTCCATTTTAGGCGTGTGGTAGCCCGTTTGAAAGGTCGTTTAGAGAAATACACATTACGTCGTCAAACTTTGACTCAGTCTACAGTTTGACCGTGGCGAGCCAAAAAAACACTATTAAGGGCCCCAAAACAGCCCTAGAAGTACAACAAGATGTGTTGACATGAAAACATGGAAAATAAGCCAGTTGGATTAGATGGGAGGCCACCAGTATCCATCTGGAAGATGTGTAGGGATTCAGACAGCCATAGAAGTGTAGATCCCAAAATTACAAAGAAGTACAAAAGAACGTGATGAACTAAAAACTAACAAAAGGAGCCAGTTGGAATAGGTGGGTGGCCACCAATATCCACCTGGATCAACATTCCTACTCCAATGTGCACATGTCACACATGTGTGCACCCATGTGGACCTTCTAGGAGGCACAACCTGCTAGGGTAACACTAGGATCTACATGTCCATAGTGCATCATCAAGGACGTCACATCCATGATGAGTCTTCGAGGAACAATGGTCTCCAAGGGTTGTTGGGTACCAACCTAGATGAGTGTTCTCCCAACCTGTTAGGATTGTTGGGCACCAATCCAGTGAATATTCTCCCAACCATATGACCATCAGGTCTCCAAGGGTTGTTGGGCACCGACCCAGGTGGATATTCCCAACCCGTAAGGGTTGCTGGCTAGTGGAATATCCTCCCAACCGCTTGGACATCTCAACCACTTGAGATTTACCTCAAGGGTACATCACACATGGCTCATCCCATGTGGATACGTCAACACAGGACTCATACCATGTGGACCTCCAGAGGCTCCTCCCTCTAGAAACATTAGGGTCTATCCCATTGTGTGACATCATGGGTCTACTCCCCATGACGTGTCCTCTAGTGCTCAACTACTAGGGACATCACTCTCACAGATCAACTCGACTAATTCCATAGGAGTACGAACTGGAGAGCCATCTCAAGTCAACTCAACACAGTCTAGCGGAGTATGACAGGAGACCAAGCACAAGTCAACTCAACTCAGTCCAGAGGAGTATGACTCATCTCATAGATCAACTCAACTAAGTCCATAGGAGTATGATCTCACCTATCACATAGGTGTCCTCACAGATCAACTCAACTAAGTGCAGAGGAGTATGATATGGATAATGTCTCGGGAAGTTGCAATCATCAACCCTCCCTCTTGTAAGTTTTAAACCTGTGAAGTAAATCAATGCATATAGATTCTTAAGAAAAACATAATTTAATCAATGGCTCATACACAGAGTACACAAAGATTTTATATCGGAAACCCTCAACCGGAAAACCTTTCTTATTTCATTATATCAAATTTCACCATTCACCATACAATATATACAATGTTTTTAGGTATTCCGTAGATACCAAAACCCTAATCCCTTAATCCAGGATTAATTTACAAAACCGCTAAAAATATCTGACGCGCCCACACACACACATGCAAAGAATATAACACATACCCAACACCTCTCAACGAGGGAGACATCATGCCAAGTCTCTCACATAAGTACTCAAACTTCGTCCTGGTAAGAAGCTTCGTCAAATCATCTGCAATATGGTCTTCTGTAGGAAAGTACTACACCCGTAATGTCTCTCTCTACATCATCTCTCGAACATAATGATATCACTGACCAATCAAGTCTTCAAAGAGATTGTGAAGCCACACTGCTTCACAAACTTCCATCCACAATACTATCTATTTATGTGGTACTCACGGTACAGACATATCTCAAGCCATATCCATCAATCCTCATATAATGTTTCTCGATGCTCCCGTTAGTTGTACGTTTGATCTTTATAGATCCACTTGGAAGTCACCACAGACTTCCCTTACGGTCTCGAAACAATATCCCACACATCATTCTTTACGATGGAACCATACTCCTCCATCATGGCTTCTCTCCATATATGCTAACTAGATGCTTCCTCACAATAGGAAGGCTCAAGAATCAATTATGTGGCTCATAGTTGCATCCTGCAGAGTTTGATGAGCCCACACAGGCCTCTTCCGGCCTACTACAATATCTCTAGGAATATCAACTGGATCATCTGGATTAACGGGATCAACTAGCTCCCTATGAAATGTTGAAGGGTGAAGGGGGAGAAGTCATCATCTCCTCCTGCCTCTCACTGTCAATCTCCATGTGAGATCCTCTAGATATCCAGAAGGTTATCTTCTCTTCAAAGGAAATAGGTGTCATAGGTCCACACAAATCCGATTGCATAAGATCCCCTTGGGTTTGTTTTCACTGCTTGGAAAGGACCCCACAAGCTCTACGAATTCTATCATGCTCTACACGAAGATCTAGAAGTCTTGACACCATCTTCCTTAGGGCGATAAGAGCTCTGTAATGTAAACGAGAAAGTCTCCTATGTTATCACTTGCTCAAACTGATGGAATCATGTGACGATATTTAGACTGGTAAAACTTGTCAATCCATATAAACTCCTTGTCTCAACTAGATACCATCTAATATGTTTCCTTCTACAATTGTCACTTATGGATCTCTCTTAGGGATATCACTAGTGGCATGCCTTCATTGTAACCTGCCTAGAACAAGAAAACAAAACAAAAGAAAAAAGAAACATCTCCATGGCAACCTCCATGGAAGATAACCTGCCAGGAACAAGAAAACAAAAGAAAAAGAATATCTCCTAGAGGGGAGAGCAACAAGTGTTGGGTATGTGTTATATTCTTTGCATGTGTGTGTGTGGGTGCGTCAGGTTCAACAACTGCGTCTGACGATCCCTGTCTGGATTTTGCTATTTTTAGCGAATTTGTAAATTAATCCCAGATTAAGGGATTAGGGTTTTGGTATCTACGGAATACCTAAAAACATTGTATATATTGTATGGTGAATGGTGAAATTTGATATAATGAATATAAGAAAGGTTTTCTTGGTTGAGGGTTTTCGGTATAAAATCTCTGTGTACTCTGTGTATGAGCTATTGATTAATTTCTATCTTGCTTAAGAATCTATATGCATTGTTTTACTTCGCAGGTTTAAAAACTTACATGTGGTATCAGAGCTCGTTTTTGGCTTCAGAGGGACGCCTTTGTTGTTGAGGGTTTGGCTCGGTCTTGATAGATCAAGTTTATCTTGGGTCTGTGATAAACCTGGGTTTAGTGGGAGCTTTTACAGTGGAGATTCGAGTAAAGAAAGAGGAATGTCGAGCTCATCTAGAATCGAGATAGAGAAGTTCAATGGTAAAAACTTTGAGCTATGGAAGCTCAAGATGGAGGACCTTCTTGTAGACAAAGAACAATTCATCGTTGTGGATCCCGGTACACAACCTACTGGTACACCGTCTACTAGCACACAGGCTACTAGTACATAACCTACTAGTACACAAACTACTTGTACACCAACTACTGGTATGTTGAAGGAATATTGGGACAAGTTGGACAGAAGAGCAAGGAGTACTATTCGACTCTGCCTGGCAGATTCGGTGTTGTTGAATGTCTCAGGAGAATCTACAGCCAAGGAACTATGGGATAAGTTAGGGAATTTGTATCAATCAAAGT
>ML779412.1:531086-553155 GCA_009831015.1 Picea engelmannii
TGCAGATCAGTGTCCCAAGACACAGGAAGAAGAAGAGGACATGTCCCATGTTCCATATGCCAGTGCAGTTGGCAGTTTGATGTATGCAATGGTTTGTACTAGACCAAACATTGCACATGTAGTGGGAGTTTTGAGCAGGTATATGTCAAAACCAGGGAAGGAGCATTGGATAGCAGTAAAGAGGGTTTTCAGGTATCTTCGTGGCACCACCAGTTATGGATTGTGCTACCAAGGAAGACTGCGATTGGATAGAGTGGTGGACATACATGGCTTTGTCGATGTAGACTGGGCTAGAGATTTGGATAGCAGAAGATATACAAGTGGGTAAATGTTTAACCTATTTGGAGGAGCAATCAGCTAGATGAGCAAAAGACAGGCTGTAGTGGCACTCTCAACTACAGAAGTTGAATACATGGTAGCCACTCATGCAAGCAAGGAAGCAATATGGTTACAAAGATTGTGTTCAGGTATTGGGTTGGTACAACAAGTAGTGAGATTAGATTGTGACAGTCAGAGTGCAATATTCCTGGCAAAGAACCCAGCTTATCATTCGAAGACAAAGCATATTGATGTTCAGTATCACTTTGTGAGAGACATGGTTGAGGAAAATAAGGTGTTGTTGGAAAAGGTTGACACTTTGAAGAATGTTGCAGATTCATTGACAAAGCCTGTGAGCACAGAAAAATTCTCCTAGTGTAGAGTAACAATGGGCATTGTTGCCCTGGATTATTGACTATGTAATCCCCTGGACCCTTGGATGCAAAGAAAACAACAAGTGGGAGAATGTTGGGTATGAGTTATATTCTTTGAATGTGTGTGTGTGGGTGCGTCAAGTTCGACAACTACGTCTGACGATCCCTCACACTAGTGTGGGTGCGTCAAGTTCGAGAACTGCGTCTGCGGTTTTTGCTTAGCGGATTTTGTTTTTAGCGGATTTGTAAATTAATCCCGGATTAAGGGATTAGGGTTTTGGTATCTACGAAATACCTAAAAACATTGTATATATTGTATGGTGAATGGTGAAATTCGATATAATGAATATAAGAAAGGTTTTCCCAGTTGAGAGTTTTCGGTATAAAATCTCTGTGTATGAGCTATTGATTAATTTCTGTCTTGCTTAAGAATCTGTATGCATTGCTTTACATCGCAGGTTTAAAAACTTACAACAAGTACATATCTAATATCATGAATTCAAAGCAACTTAAAGATTACTATCACAACTAAAATACTAATATTAATTAAATCACAGCATGTTTATCTACTAGAATAGAGAACAACCCCGAATGGCATTATTAGACAACGTCTTAAATATAATTATTGCTAATATTGTTAGACAACCTGCTACATCTTAATATTTGTTAATGGTGTATATCAACAGTGTTAGAAATTGTTATTGTTAACACTGTTATATAATGCTAAATTGATTAATCTAGTTTTGTGAATTTAGGCAGCAAGTCGATTATTTTCAGTAGCTAGCGTAGATCAGTAGCTCACTTAATTTAATGGGCAGTGGGTATTTGTTAATCAACACATCTCGATGTTGTTAAGTACCTAATCTAGTTTACCTCTTGATAAACCTTATGACCTTAGTAGCTTGTTAATAAATCTCTCCTTCACACTTAGACGTCTTGTTTAACAGATTATGGTGTTGGGTTTTCGACAAAGTCGCGTAATAGTTGCGCATTTTCTTTTGAGTGGTCGCCATCTTGCGTCTAGTCAACCTGTTGCTAGGGGTGTGGGTGTAGTCTTCTTATCAGTTGTTAGGCTCCTAGTCGTGGATTTGTCCTGAGTCCTTGGTCCAAGATAAGTTATGTTACGCCAGAGTTATCGTCGCACCTATCACCTTGGGACAGCATGAGTCCGGATGAGGGGATCATGGCACGCCCTATTGGATAGAGGCGAATGATATCATGGCCAGAGTCTATGCTTCCAGAGTGAGTGTTGTTGATCGTCGTAAGTGGTTGTTAGCGCTTGAGTTGTAACTCCTTTAGGTGTTTGGCTTGCACGCCTTGAGGTTCTAGTCTTTGGTCGTCAAGGTCGTTGTGTCAGGAGGGGTCAATTTTCCCTTCACTTGCAGGTGTGGTCTTGGTTGCGTCGGGCGGGTAGTCGTTTCTCCTTATTGTTCTACGTAGGTTTCGACCAGTTTCTCTAGTGCCAGTGCGTGGAGTCATAATTGTCTTTTGCCCGAACTGCATGCTTGCGTTCGTCATCAGTCGTGTGTTTCCACTGTTGTCGTCTTAGCCTTCCTACCTAAAAACAAAAACAAAAAATTGAACTTCTGCTTCGCTTGTAGTCCTAATGATGGGGTCGTTACAACCTCTTAAATTGTAGCATCATCAGGTGCTAGTGCAACTTCATCCACAATTGAGTAGCCTTAGGGCAGGCTCTAAAACTCGTAAATGATGGATCTCGAACTATGCTTGAATTGATGCCATGAATAGACTTTAGACTAGGCCTCATAACATCACTTCAAATTCTCATATATGCCTTGCAGACTGCCTCAAGATCACCCCTTTTCTACCTTTGCAATCATCTCACAGGTTCGTTGCAATTTTCTTTCAAATTTTGTGTCAATAGAAGGCCTTAAACTCGGCCTTCGAGCTGACCAAAGTTCAACCTCAGTGCTGTTCAAGACTCGCCTTTAGAACAGTCAAAATTTTCCCTCAAAACAATGTTTATACTGTCTCAGAAGAGACCTCAGATCAACGCCTCAGGTCTGCCAACAATTCGACCTTAGGACTATCAAAGGAAGGCCTCAGAACAGGGCTTAAACTACCCACACGTTTCCTGAAATTCACTTCAGAGCAAACTTCCAACTCTGCTGCAATTTGTGCCAAAAGGGAGCCTTAGAAACTAGTGCCCAGGAAAGACTTCAAGTTCAACCTTGTAGCCTCAGTGAATTTGCCCATACTTCATCAGAACTTGCCTTAGATCTGTTTTTCAAGGCTACCTTATATCTTCACATAGATCTGGCTCAAGTTTTACTACTCAACTTTGTCTCTGCCATAGAAAAGGCCTTAGAAAATTTTGTTGGGTTTATTCCTAGAGTTACCTCAGATAAATATTTTGTTGCTATGGTGATTCTTGTTGTGACATCCCTAGAAGGGATTCTCCTTGCTACAACCAATTTTAGACTTCATTACATGTTTTCTAAGGAAGCCTGACCCCTTCTTTTGTGTCTGCAATTTGGGCCCCAACATCCCTTAACTGTTGTGCAATGGTCATCTTACAGGAATGTCTCTGATACCATGTTGAATTTTTAAATTCTAGACTAGTTTACAACTGCAGTAAGCTAACTAGGATCTCAAGAAGATTAACCATACACAGATTACACAATGGCTCTGCTCATTTGACCATAGGCAATGCTCTTTCGTTGCCACCCAACCATAGGAATCCTCTAGTTCCACCCCCGAGCAGAGCAGGAGACCTGCTACAGAATGATATCCAAGAGAAAGACAATCACATACAGAGAAAATACCAACAGAAAACAAGATCTTCTCTCCAACAGTTGCACACAAGGGATTGAGGGAGGTGCGCACTAGATCAAGGGACAATGTGTGTGTTAGTATACTCAAATGAGGATGGGGCACACTTATATATATCCAATGTAATGAGGGGATGTGTCTTTTCACAAGGTGTTTCTTTTCACACTAGGGCCGACTTGTACAAGTATTTCTCATCACAAGTGATTTGGGTTTTTCTTTTCTCATGATATCATTCGTAGGAGGTCTCTTGGAGGTGAATACCTCCCGTAGCTACCAAAAACATCAAGAGAGCAAGGGTTTGTCTCAATATATCAAGCCCATATGTAGAGTTCACGACTAGATGTGCACTGCAAATTGTGTTAATAATATCATCTAGAAGATCCATGTCACATATTATTTATCTTGCAAGATTTTCAATCCCTTGAAGACAACTCAATCAAATCTTGAAGTCACAACTATTTGTGTGACAACTATTGCATATGGAGTTATTTTGTGTCATTGCCCAAATATAAGTAGCCATGTTCAATAGGGATAATATTGATTCTAAGGTCACTAGCTTCAGTAAAGAAGAAATCTGTGTAAAATCTTCAAGAAATCCCTTGTATAGACCAAATAAGGAAATAGTACATGCTCTTTGAAGAAATATGTAGTGTATTGTTTTTGTATTTAGGGAAACACAAGCCTTAGCAAAAAATGCATTCCTAGAGAAATATTACTGCAAAATGATGATCCAAAAAAACCTATTTTTTCATCGTAATTTATGATGCCACTAACCTATGTTTTTTGGATCATATTGTTGAACTGAGTTGTGAAGAAAGGTTAAAACTCTAGGAAAATCCTTAAGAAACCCTAAGAGATTATCAAGAAATTCTAGATCCATGGCTCTTAGGGCATTTTCTCTAGACAATAATCTCCAAATCACTTGTAGAGAAAAACCATATTCAGAAACCCTAGTTCGACGACCCTTTGGGCAATGCCACTAGAAAAAAAAACTTCAAAAATTGTGACTGAAAAACATTCTAAAATAAATTAGCAAAAGGGGGATCTAAAACCCTAGGTCAAAAAATAACAATGGTGCCACAAACCAATAACCTTGAATGAATTGCTAAACATTCTTGAAGTAAAATTTAACAAAGAAATGCTAATGTTGGGTGTATCAATTTATGGACAAGATCTCAAAAAACGTGCATAAAACAATGCAAACAACCTCAAACAAAACATCATTTTCTAGACAACAATAACACCATGAAAAACAATTCCAAAACTCCTTGATTTAGAGATTATTATGTCTGCCAAACTCTAATCACACAGTATACCAACATGAACAAAGAAGAAGAAAATCCTAACCAGTAGTGTAGAGAGAAAGGTTCACAGCTACTCTAATACCATGTTGAGGATAAAAAGAGAATGAGAGAATCTAATGGAACCAAACAACCTACCCAATAACATGTAAAAGTAAAGGAGAAAACAACAATGATGTCTAAAAGGAGAGAGAGAGAGAGAGAGAGAGAGAGAGAGAGAGAGAGAGAGAGAGAGAGAGAATCAATCATAGAGCAAGAGAACCCGAAAGATATAGTGCCCTTAGGCTCAATCACTTGTATTAAAAGTGATGTTGTAGGCTAATTAATGATCACATGATCACACAAGATGATATTACAAATGAGGTTTTGAGTTGTGCATAATTTGTTTATTTATACACAACTCAAGTAGAGAATGCTCCCAAGTGGATTTATGGGCCCCATAACTAGGGCACACTCCCTAAGAGGGTTATTAAGCGTACATATGAAGGTTTGCTAGATCAATGTTAACCATATCCTAGTATCACAATAAATGAATGCCTTACCCATAATTAATGCCTATTAAACTGCATTAATGACACAATATGATATGGTCATGGCCACATGTGAAGATTACACCATTTTCTATGGTTTTACAATTCCCTTATGGTAAATCACTTGTATAAGAATGAATAAGTGATCATAACATGTGAAAATACAAATAAGAGTTATGTAGTTATACACAGCTAAAGACGTGGGATGTTTTCCCCAAGGAGGAGTTACGTTAAGCCTCTAGACTTTGGGCCATTACATTGATATTGTTATACTATTGTTGTCATTATTGGTGAACTACGATCATTATTTGTAATTGTACTCTTTGTCTCCTATACATACCAAAGAGATCTAGATTTTTGGTCATCAATAATTATTTGTAAGCAAAATGTGTAAAGAAAGTTTCCCCCTCAAAGTGGCATAGTTATTCATTCACTTCTCATTGTTCTCAATATATTGCATTACCTGTCCTTTCTATTTTTATGCTATGTTGTGTATTTGTCCCATAACATTTGGGATCAAAGCGGACAATCCTTTGTTTGGTCCCTTCAAATGAGCCATCTTACCGTTTTCACTATAACTTCTTTTCGATTTATTTTAAGTGAATGAAATTTTTAGGAGAGATAGAGGACATCAAAGTACATTTGGTAAAAATTTCAAAACCTAGTTCACTACATTTTCAAAGTTACAAGCTAAGCAAGTTAGGGTATTGTATAATCCTCAAACTAAGCTCAAACATGTGATTTTGGTAAAATAGCTATATATGAATATTGTAAGCTCCAAATCAAGTGCCACTAGTGGCATTAGAAAGAAGGTGGACCAATCTTTTAGGTCCAATTTTCAAACCTGTGAGTGAAATATTTACGAAGTAGCAATCCTTACAAGTTTTCTCTCTTCAAATAGGGGAAAAACAAGTTTTGGTAATTCTACCATAATTTGTCCCTAGAAGGTTCACATTGCATGGGATTTGTGGGAGCATGAAGAGGACGTATCAAAGTAAATATTGTAAATTTTTTATTAATAGAAGATTAGAATTGGAGAAGCTATAATAGGTTGAATTTTGGCTAGCAAAACAGTGTCCAAAATCAGGGTTTTATAAGGGCTCTAAAGAGACCCCAATCTTTTTCTTCTCTATTTTGTAGAAATTAGATTTTTTAAGCTAGATATTTGTATCAACATTTATTAACACGTAGATCTATCATTCAACATATAAAATTGCATATGGGAAACACACAAAGAAAATAAGTGGGGTCATAATTAAAGTCCCTTGTACACCTTTATTGGTACCTAGAGAGTAGTATCACATTAAACAAAATCTATATATAGTTTTAATCTTTCACATACCCTAAAGTATACCTAAATCCCTATAGACATACCTGAGACCATACTTAGATATCCTTTCAACCATTTGTATCTATAGTACGTTGAGCATAACAGTCATGGAGATTAGTCTTACATACCCATAAATCGAGTAATACAACTAAGGGTACAATCCATCCTTCTTAGTTAGAGCCATGAAAGATCAATCAAGCACTACTGATGGAAACCCTACTGTATATCGAAGAACTATAGATCATAACAGTCTCTTTCCCATAAGACCTTGTAAAACACTAAGCCCATTATGTCGAGACATAATAAACTAAATGTAACTCCTGAAAAGGCTTCTAAAGGCTCATCCTTGACACAAGAAGAGAATGAAGACATGGAATTTGAGATGTCCAAATTGGAAAAAATAATATAGAGCTTGAAATCTACAATTGCAAGAAAGGTTGAAATTCTAAATATGGTAAGTAAAATAGAATTCTAATATTTTTAAGATGATCTCAAAGCTGATCTGAAAAAGGATGGCAAGCAAAGATGATCTCAAAGAGATGGCCAACAAATACGATCTCAAAGACATGAAGGGGGACCTTATCAAGGAGCTAAAAATCCTCCTTTTCCTAAATTCTCCTCCCTAAGAAGAGAATAAGGAGAATGAGACAGTCAAGCCCAATCACATATGGAGAACATTATAACACACTTAGGGAACAAGAGGATTGAGTCTTAAAAACATGATTAGTGATCACTCCAAGATCCATGTCATTGCAATTTCAATTTGGGGCATAGTAACTACTTCATTATCAAGATTGACGAGGAAGTTTGATGGTAAAGATTCCATAACATAGATATCCCAGATGAAGCAATTATTTGATCCACACCAAGTTCCAACAATAAAAAATGTAACAATTAAATCCTTACATTTAGAACTCAATCAATTTGTGTGGTACATATAGATTTGTAACCACAAAAATGAGTCTATTGTCTCCTAGTTTGTTTTTAATAAATGAATTGATAGCACATTATGGGTGGTATGGGAAATATTTTCTTTATCTAATTGACAAATCTCATGCAAAGAGACCCAATTACATTACACATTCAACGATTTCAAAACTTGAGTCTTAGAGTGAAGAACATTATGGAGGATTGTTTTTTGGATCTCTGTATGGGAACTTTAAAGGAGAGCATTCAACATGCGGTGCACTTCTTGGAGCTTAAATCCCTAGATAGGATTTCATTGTGGCAAAGAGACTTGAAAATAAAAATATGTATTTATGAAAGGGGTTGTCACTAGCACCTATAGAGAGTGCAATGTTCCCACTTCTATGCCCACTTAACCCACAAGGTTTACACCTCAACTAATGGATGAAAGAACAAAGGCATTGTTTTTTACTTGTCATATCAAGTACTAAGGGGCATAAGTGTGGTGAGAAGAAATTATTTTACATGGATTGTGAAGGGGAAAGAGAACAAGAGTTAGGCCTTCTCAAGATCCAAAACAAAAGAGATTATTCC
Organism: Picea engelmannii; assembly: GCA_009831015.1. Classification (NCBI taxonomy): domain Eukaryota; kingdom Viridiplantae; phylum Streptophyta; class Pinopsida; order Pinales; family Pinaceae; genus Picea; species Picea engelmannii. Next base: position 539,233 of record ML779412.1, read on the forward strand.
AACCATATCTTGTCATGCTTTGGCTATCATTAGCACTCCTCAAACTCTCAAGATAGAAGGGTATATCAAAAAATAAGACAACATTGTTGATTGATTTTGGTAGTACAAATAACTTCATTAACTACATATTTGTTCAAATTCGCAATTGCTTTCATATATCTAGCACTGTAGTTACAAGTGTTGATTATAAATGGAGGTACCATAAATTGTTCAACGAAATGCTATAATATTAAGCTCACTATGGGGGATTATTTATTGGATAGTCCAATGATTGCAATCCAAATGGGATGTGTTAATGTGGTTTAGGGATCCAATGGTTATAACCTTTGGGAACAATGGCTTTTAATTTTCATGAACTTTTCATGAGATTTTACTCGAAAGGCAAGGAAATTGAGCTCAAATGTATGAAAAGGAAAACCATCTAAAATGATAAACTCTAACATCACGAGAAATTTGTTAAAATATAGACAACTAAGAGTAATTGAACAATTATGCTCACTAGATGTTTAAACATCTAACCTTTTGAGCCCTTCAATCTCCAAAGAGTTATCCACAATCATTCCAAGGTATTTGTTGAGATGCTCAAAGGTATTCCTCCTACTTGATAACATGATCAAGCTATTCAACTAATTTCAAGAAACCTTCCTCCTAACATCCGACCTTACAATCACCCTTATGCCTAGAAAAATGAGATTGAACATATGGTTTAAAAAATGCTAAACACTAAAATCATTCAACCTAGCCAAAGTGCTTTCTCTTCACCAATGATGATGGTTCATGAACATAAATAGCAATGTAAACCCCATTAATGAAAATCCAAAAATAGACATGTGCATGTATTCCATGTATTAAAATGCTAGGTAAAAGAATGTGCGTCACAAAGAGTTGTATGTTATTTATAAATCTAAAATTGTCACCTAAAATTAAAATAAAACCATTCGTTTGAAATATTTTAAAGTAAAAACTTAATAACACTCATATCTAATATTTTAGAAATTTAATTTAAAAAGTAATATTTTAAAGAAGTCAATTTCTAGTGAATTATGTGAGAATAGGTGTCTAATTATTTTCTCGTTATGGGAATATGAAGTGAAAAGTCATTCTTCATACACCCACATAAGTCATTCTCCATACACCCACATGGAATACCTTTAGAAAAATGAAGAAATTAATTCAAATGATTCTCACTCTTATAACTCTAAATTCTATGCTATTATGGAATTTTGTATATGGTATTAGAACCACACACTCTATAATGATGCACATGTCAATTATGGTGAAAATGTTGAAACATCATGAGGTCATATAACACAAAACAAGCCCAATGAAGTAGCACACGTCATAATAGAATTTCCAAAATAATTTGACATTTAAAAATAGATACAAGCTCAAAATTTGAGGAGCATTTAGCACAAGACTCAAGGTGGTGAAGCACAATTGATGACATTGAGAAGGGTGCTTTCCCTATTTTATGTAAGGTACAAATCCTAACAACAAAGATGATGGGCATGATGAATTCTCGGTGTGCACCCCAAGGCAGAAGAATCCAAGCAAAGGTGTCTAAACATGTATCTTAATGCCAATGATTCTCAGAAATAGAGTTTGGACACACATCTCAAAGTAAAATATTTGAGCAATAAAATCTATGCATCCTTCCACACGAAAAAGATTTTACATAACATAATATGAGCGCAAACTCAAAGGCATAAGATTTTATGCAAAATAATACGAGCGCAGACTCTAAGGTATGGGATTTTGAACCATAGAACCTTGGCATAATTTTGCTAGGCACAATTCGTTAAAAAACTTGCCAATAAACAAATGAATCCCAAGGCTGCAAAATCTGGTATCAAAATCCTAAGTTTGCTATTGGGATGGATCCTAGGATTAATTTATGAACTCTAATTTTGATTTAGAACAATTAAAAAATTAGAATTTTGCACAAATAGTTTGAAGTTCAGTGTGTTTGGCCAGAAAAAGCACACAAATATTTATATACCAAATTGTGAAAAGGAGATGTTGAGTTAATAACAAAGTCTTACGGTGGTGTTGAGTCAACGAATTTTTTTCTTGAGATGATTCTAGGTAGGTTTTTTTTTTTAAGTAGTTTTGATTTTTTCATTGATATTTGGTGTATTTTTATTGAAAAATAACAAGTCTTTCAAATAAATTGTTGAACTTTAATCAAAAGTTCAAATGTCAAAACTTATATGTTTCACAACAATGCATGATTGCCATCTTCTAGTGCAAACAATTACTAAGGGTGGTCACTTGCAAGGATCAAAGAAACCCTAACGATAAAGATTGGTATGAAGAATTTGATTTCAAGAATAAAAGAGATGCATGAGACCTATGATAAAAATAAAGCTTTTTATCTCCAAATTTTGGCATGTTCGAAAAAAATGGAAGGAGTGATTTAATTTTAGATTGCTTCTTAAAACAAGAAAATTTTAAGATTAATTGGTTGCAATAAACAAACGAGAAGATAAAGAGAATATGGTTGTACTCTTCCTCCCTCCTCTTTAAAATATTGTTACAACCTTCACTACCACTTTGAAATCAACCAACAACACACTTGAAAATGTGTGTAGTCAGTGATTACAAGACATCAGGAAAAAACAAATTGAAAGAAACAATGGAGCCTCTGTGTAATGTTCATTTCCAAATGATCTCCAGGAGATTGACGGAATAGCCCAAGTGATTCTCGTAGGTTATAGTCAATAAAGGGAATTTTTTTTTTTATTTAATGTCAGCGGGGCAAAAAACAATCTTTTTTATATAGTGACATTGAGCAATTAAAGGAAAAGGTGTTTTAAGTGACTTGAGCTTATAAAGTCACTTTAATTTATTAAAAGGGTAAAAGGGTCAGAAAAGAGTCAACGAGGAAATAAAAGAGAGATGAGGATGCCCTTTCTCATTGTGCAATTGTTATTTTCTAAAACGAAATTGAGAGAGCTCTTGTAGCTTTGGCTCTTGGGACGAAAAACCCTAGAGAAGTTTGGGATTGGGTTTGGTGGTGAAACTATCCACCCTAGCTGATTAAAGAGGAGGGATCATTCAGATTTCTTCATTGTGGCTAAGTATTTCATCTTTTAACAATTCAATTCTTGTTTGCAGAGGTCGATTTGGATTTGTGGAGGTCGTGTTTACCTTGAGGTTGCATTTTTGGTGATTGTGGGTAGTGTTCTCTTTGATTGGGGGTCGAGTTACTCTAGAAGAGATTGAGTCTGGTTGAGGAAGGCTCAAACAAGTTGGTGGTTGCATTTATTGTTGTTGGGAGGGTCGATTTTACTATTGTGGGAAAATTTACTCATTGTTGGACCAAACCCTCACTTGTTGGGACGAGTTTTACCATATTAGATAGATTCTTTGTTGTTGGACGAATTATGTTGGTTCGAGCCGAGTCTTTGCATGATTGGGATGATATTATTGAGCAGAGAGGTCGTTCTTCTCTGTTGGGGCCGCCAACCTCCTGAGGAGGCTGAGTTTCTTAGCAATGGGGACCGATTTTCTGTGATGAGCAGAGTTGTATCTCTGTGTGAMCAATTTCTCATTGTGGAAGCCATTTTCATTCAGCAGAGGTCGATYTGAGACCCAAATGATTCACAAGATGTAACAGGGTGGATAAATAATAAAATCTAGATATGTTTAATGATATTCACMTGTTGTTATTGATGTTTTTGTGAGCTATTTCCATTATCCATTTGTTGTTATAATATTGTATGTAATGTGAAACGTTTATGGGCATTATATTCTCATTATCCATTGAAAACATATTAAGAAAATCCACCTACAACATCATAAACCGAACAACAACGGTCAAGGATATTTGTGTAGTGAAACTGGGTATGAAGACTAATTGTTTGACTAAAGATCTAAGCCAGGAAACCTTTAAATTACTACAGTAGTAGCAGAGAAACTATATCGGTACTAAGGAAAAAAGTCAAAAAAATTAGTAGGAATATTACAGTTGTATCATAGCCTCAATCCTTCCAACTCGAGGGGGTTTGTAGTTTCATGAGGCAAGGAGATGAGGGATGTATCACCTATAGAAGTAGAAGGCAACGAAGGGAAAAAAACATATTGCACCAAGACGAAGAAGAAGTGGACCAACCAGAGGCAGAACTAGAGAGAGTCATGGGGGACAACAATAATGAGGACAGGGCCATATAGATCCTAGAAGGGATAGCCAGTGGGCAACAACAACTGGCACAACTCCTAAATCAGTTAATTAACACCACTCAAGCGAACCAAAACCATGGGGGAAACAATGGTTTGGGGGGAATTAATGGACACAATGGGAACCAAAACCATAGGGGTAACAATGGTGCAGGGGGCTCCAATGGGAACAATGAGAATCATGCAGAAGGCAACAACAATAAAATTCCCACACACGTTGGCACTAGGACCACCAATAGAGTGATACCTAGACCTCTTTTTCCTAATTTTCGAGGGGAGCAACAAACATGAAATCAAGGGAAGCAAGGACTGGGTGCAATCTTGAATGATTACTAGGAGGAGTACCAGGCTCTTGGTGAGGGTTTTCAGGAAACCATGTCACTGTAGGATTATTGTACCATCAAATACAGGAACAAACCAAGGGATTTCAACATGGGTCCGGAGAGCATTGATCTCATGCAGAAGGTTGGAAAATTATCCATTCCTTCCTTCGATGGTTCTAACAAGTGCACAACTAGAGCATGGGTACATAAATTGGAGACATACTTCCAACTCAACCCTATGATGGAGGCAAAAGTGATTAAATTTGCTATGTTGCAATTAGATGAAGAGGCCCATGAGTGGTGGTACCATGGATTGGTCACTCTAGGACATGACATCATTACCTCCTATCTAGACTTCACACATAAGTTGATGGAAAGGTTTGACAAGAAGGATTCAGAATTACATTTTAGGGAGTTGATACAACTCAAACAGATTGAGACACCAGATGCATACATTACAGAGTTTCAGAGGCTTGTAGTCACAGTGGAAGATATATCTGAGAAAATAAATATTAGTGATGTTGTTCACAGAGGGTTTATTCGAGCCACTGCGTGGTTGGGTGAAAGCATTCAAACCAGAGACTGTACAAGATGTCATTATTAGGAACACCGAAATGAGCAGGGAGGCTCAAGTGATATGAAACCTTGTGAGGAGGCTAAGGGTGTGACTATCGCCACTCTATCAGGCACCCCTAGATACTACACTTTCAGAGTCAGAGAAGTGTTGATTTTTCAAAAGAGATGATGATGATAGATGTATTATTACAATGATGAGTGTTCCATATATAGAGAACATATGGAGACTATCCATGAAGGGATGTGTCCCTTGGATAATAAATAACTATTTATTATTATTATTACTTATTATATATTATTTAATAATCAATACTTATATTATTAATTATTAATCTAGGAGAATGTCTTCCCCATGTTGTCCAAACATCAACACTCCCTCTCAACAAGAGAGACATTCTGCATCATGCCAAGTTTGTCTCTAAAGTATACAAACTTATCCCTATACTCATGACACATGTCTATTAGTCCTTGGAGATGTCTCTGCCCCACCTGAATCGAGGAGAAACTCCTCCTACGGCTCTCCCTCTGAGCCAACTGACTCTCTCTGAGATCAAGCTCACTCTCGGTCCGCATGTGATAGCATCTAGCATCTTGAGTCTTTATCAATCCTTGCCAAATCACCATGAATAAGACAAAGACCACACCAAGGTCGTTCACCACAGGTACACCCCTGTGAGTGAATGTCAACCCAATGCTAATTGACACGTGGAAAGCACCTCAAGCACCTTGAGTCCATATTATTGCTTGTCATGATCAAGGAAGGACTACGTATGGCCCATTTACCACAAGTACACCTTTGTGATAAATGTATCCTATCTCCCTTGGTCTGCAGCCCAATCTAGGAGAAGGTATGCCCAATACTTACTCGATACATTCACTACAGGTACACCCCTGTAGGTGAAAGTTTGCCTGATGTTTTTACACATTGGAGGAACACTAGCACTTCGAGTCTTCTATTCTTTAAAGACTATTCTTGAGCCATTCACCACTGGTCAAACCACCATGACCAATCCTGGGAGAATATCTTCCCAATGTTGAAACATCAACACTCCCTCTTAGCGAGGGAGGTATCTTTCCATGATGTCTTCATCTAGTAGTCCACTGACTACTCTGTAATTAACTAGTAACACACATCTACTACCATGCCATTGGTAGCTCGAATCGTCTGTCACAGTCTCTGCGATCAAGCAACACACAACTGCTCCAAGTGATCTGGTAGTCTCCATGACACAAAACTAGTAGCATACATCTACTACAATTCCATCCAATAGAACACAACTGTGTTGATCCATAGTAGTACACAACTACTGTCGAGTGGTACACAACCACTGCTAGTAGCACACAACTATTGTCCAGTGACACATAGTCATTTCCAGTGGTACACAACCACTCTAGTAGCACGCAACTATTGTCCAGAGACACAGTCTCTGCTAGTAGTACACAACCACCATAGTAGCAAAAGGTTTGTCACACATGACACTCCCATGTGGACTTCTAACTCCCTCTAGAAACACTAGGGTCAACTCCCTAGAGTGTGAGATGTCAAGGTCAACTCCCTTAACATGTCCTCATGTGTTTCCACAAGGGACATGTCCTCATGTGCTCTCCATAAGGGACGTTGGGATATAAGTCCAAACCCACTTATCCCTCTCGGATAAGTGTCCTCACAAATCAACTCAACTTAGTCACAGAGGAGTACAATATGGACTTCTAGAGACTACTCCCTCTAGAAACACTAGGGCCAACTCCCCATAGTGTGTTACGTCAAAGTATCCTCCCTTGATGTGTCCACATGTGCTCTCCACAAGTGAAGTTGGGCTATAAGCCAAAACCCACTTATCCCTCTCGAATAAATGTTCTCACATATCAACTTAACTCAGTCACATAGGAGTATGATCTGGAGAATGTCTTGGGAAGCTGCAAACATCAACACTCCCTCTCAGCGAGGAAGGCATTCTCTACCACGCCAAGTCTATCACGGAAGTACTCGAACTTCGTCCTGGTAAGGGGTTTGGTAAGAACATTAACAACCTACTCCTTTGTAGGAAGGTACGACACCAGTATTGCCTTCCTCTGCACCATGTCTCGGATGTAATGGTACTTGATTTCAACATGTTTCGATTTGTCATGAAACACTGGATTCTCTGAGAGCTTCACACAACTCTGGTTATCACAATGAATAACAGTGGAATCCAACGCATGTCTAAATAAATCAACAAGGAGCTTGCAAAGCCACACTGCTTCATGGACCACTACACTCAATGCAATTTACTCTGCTTCTGCAGTGCTCAAAACCACAAAAGTTTGTTTCCTTCTACACTAGGAAACCATGGCAGATCCCAAAGTGAAGCAACACCCATAGGCACTCTTCCTGTTCACTGCGCTCCTTGCCCAATCAGAGTCAGTATATCCCTGCAATCTCATGTAAATACTGGAAGTATATCTCAAACCACGTCCAATTGTGCCTCGCAGGTATCTCAACACATGCTTCACAACAATCTAGTGTGTGTCTCGATTGACTCATAAACTGGCTAAATGAACTCCTTGCATAGCAAATATTAGGTCCGATGTTAACCATATACATCAATGATCCAATCAATTCTTTGTACAGGGTCAGATCAATCTCGTCGGAATCGGAAGAAGACACACTTAGTTTCTTCAGATCCGTCACCATTGTTGTAGCCATGGGCTTATAGTTCAACATCCCAAAAATTTTCAATATCTCAACTGTGTACTTCCCCTAACTCATGAAGATCTCATCAGTTCTCTACCCAACCTTTAGTCCCAAGAATTAGTGCATCATCCCAAGGTCCTTCATCTCAAGCTCAGAGGCCAATGCATATTTGCATTCAACAATAAGACTCTCTGTACCGGTGAGGAATAAATCATCAACGTAGAAGACCAAAATCATGGAGTCACCATTAAGAGTCTTGTAATACAGGTTGGGATCAACAACACTTTTGTTGAATCCCAAACTCATTAGGTGTCCATCAATCCTCGCATACCAAGCTCGAGGTGCCTTCTTGAGTCCATATAAGGCCTTCTTCAACCTGTTCACATGAGATTCCTTCACATGTATCACGAAAACATCTCGCTGCTCGATGTATACTTCTTCCTCAATCTCTCCATTGAGAAAGGTTGTCTTCACATCCATCCAATATATTCTCCAACCCATGGATGTTGCAAGGGAAATAATCGTCTGGATAGAAGTGTATTGAGAAACATGAGAAAATGTCTCCTCATAATCTATTCCCTCCACCTGAGAGAATCATCTAGCAACAAATCTCGTTTTGTGCTTCTCGATGCTTCTGTCAACTGTGTGTTTGATCTTATAGATCCACTTGGGAGTTACTATAGAATTCCCCTCAAGTCTCAAAACAATATCCCACACATCATTCTTCATGATGGACTGATACTCCTCCATCATGGCATCTCTCCATATTGGTTGACTAGATGCCTCCTCATAACAGGAAGACTCAGAATCAATGATGTGGCTCATGGTTGCGACATAGCACAAATATCTTTGAGGTCTCTTGCTCTCTCGGAAGGTACCACGAGGAGATGCATGTCCTTCTTCCTCTTACAAAGTCTGACGATCCCATGCAGGTCTCTCCCGACCTACTGCAATATTTCTGGGAACATCAACTAGAGCTACAAGATCAACGGGATCAATAGGCTCAACTATCTCCCTCTGAATTGTTGAAGGGTGAGGGGGAGAAGGCACCATCTCTTCCTGTTTCTCACTATCAATCTCCATGTGAGATCCTCTAGATCTCTTGAAGGCTACTTCCTCCTCAAAGTTAACATCTCTGCTCACCTCAATCTATCTCTGACCAGGGATGTAGATCTGGTATGCCTTTGAAGACTCATTGTACCCCACAAATGTACCCTTTATGCCTAAAGGGTCTAGCTTGGTCCTTTTCTCCTTGGGTACATGAATGTACACTAGACATCCAAATATCCTGAAGTGTCCAACCTTAGGCTTCACTCATGAACTGTGTCCATACTAGACATCTCATGGTTCCCTCGTGGAGCACATGTCTAAGACATATCGAGGTTCTCTCATGGAACCAATGTCTTCTCCAGGACACATCGAGGTTCCTACATGGAGCCAATCCCCCAATATATCGGGGTTTCCTTGTGAAACCAATGTCTGGGTTCCTTCATCTGACCGTCTGAGGCACGTCAGTATGAAGTCCACATTCCCTCCTACTAGTCCACACAAGACCCTCCGAGGACAATGTCTCATGATGTTGCCTCAAACATCAACACTCCCTCTTAAAGTATTCGCCAAAGCAAACCATTCTCTTTCATTTTCCTTGGCCCTCCCGTGAGGGAGTCAAGCCCAATCCTATTCTGATACCATGTTGATTTTTCATATGAGATGATGATGATAGATGTATTATTACAATGATGAGTGTTCCATATATAGAAAACATATGGAGACTATCCATGAAGGGATGCATACCTTGGATAATAAATAACTATATATTATTATTATTACTTATTATATATATTGTTCAATAATCAATAATTATATTATTAATTATTAATATAAGAGAATGTCTTCCTGATGTTTTCCAAACATCAACAAGGAGTACTACGAAGCAACAAGTCACATCTTTCATTGATAGTGGGGCGACCCACAACTTCATTGATGCAACATTGGTGGCCAGGAGACAAATGGCTACAAAGGACTTTGAGGGGTTCAACGTGGTAGTGGCTAATGGATTTAATATAACATGCATGCAAAAAATTATGAGATTGGTCGTGACGTTGGACAACTATACATTGAACAACGACTTTTATGTGGTTGATTTGGCAGACACTGATATAGTTTTGGGTGTTCAATGGCTTCATTCTTTATTAGGCGCAATTACAATGAATTACCAGGTAATGGAGATGAAGTTCAATACAACAAACAACAAGATGGTTGTTCTGAGGGGCATGTCAAATGGTGGCCCTAATATTGTGTCAGCCAAAAGTATGGAGGCATTCTTCAAACACGAAGATGTAGCATGTGCATCTGAGTGCTTGATTACAACTCAAGAAAAAGCAGGGAACTGACAACATCATCATGCAAATATTCAGGTGTTGTTGAGTAGGCATGACATGGTTTTTGAATAGATACCTCCAGGGAGACTGCTTGACAGGGGATTTAAACACACCACTGAGTTGGAGGAGAGGGCAAAACATGTGATCACTACCTGCTACAGACATCCAAATAAATTTAAGGATGAAATCGAAAATTCTATTAAGAAATTGTTGGAGATGGGACACATCAAACCTAGTTCTAGTCCATTCGCTTCTTTTGTAGTGTTGGTGAAGAAGAAGGACGACACAATGTGGATGTGCATTGACTATAGGGCCTTGAAAAAGAAGACGATCAAGAATAGGTACCCTATCTAAAGGATCGATGAGCTTATGGATGAGTTGCATGGAGTAATGTATTTTTCAAAGATTGATCTTGGATCGCGATATCCCCAAAAACTGCGTTCAGATGCCATTATGGGCATTATGAGTTTTTGGTCATGTCGTTTGGGTTGACCAATGCCCCAACTACATTTCATTCCTACATGAACCACATCTTCAAAAAGCAGCTAAGGAAATTTTTGTTGGTATTCTTTGATGATCTATCGATATATAGCAGGACATGGGAGGAACACTTGGAGCATCTAGGGGTGAGATTCTGAGCATCGTGGAGGAACAATCATTGTATGCCAAAGAGTCAAAGTGTGAGTTTGGCATGATAGAAATCTTATACTTGGGCCATGTGGTCAATGCACAGGGTGTACCGGTACATAGGGAGAAGATCCAGGTCGTGTTGGATTGGCTAGCGCCCAAGAACCTTACATATTTGCATGGATTCTTCGGGATATGCAGCGACTACCGACGATTTGTGAAAGGATTTTCAAAGTTGGTTGCACCACTCACAGATCTCACGAAGAAATGGGCATTCAGGTTGATAGAAGAGACCCAAAAGACATTTGACATAATGAGAGTAGTGATGACCACTTGCCCAGTTTTAGCACTCCTTGATTTCACTCGACCCTTTGTGTTTGAGTGTGATGCATCGGGTGAGGGCATAGGAGCAGTTATGATGCAGCAAAGACATTCGATAACATACGAAAGCAGGAAGCTCACAGAGTCAGAGAGGCTCTACTCCATCTATGATAAGGAAATGCTTGCCATCATGCATGCCTTGGAAAAGTTCAGACAATACTTGGTTGGTGGCAAATTTATGGTTAAGACTGATCACAACAACTTGCTACACTTCCTAGGGCCGAAGGACTTAAATGAAAGGCAACAGAAGTGGGTTAGAAAACTACAAGCATATGACTTTAAAATTGAGTATGTGAAAGGAAAGAAAAATGTGGTTCTTGATGCTCTCTCCAGTTTCTCTCCAGGAAACCAAAGATATGTTGACTTGCAGAGATTTCAGCTGACTGGAAATCTCATCTCTTGGTGGAGTATTCCAAGAATAAATTTGCTTACAAGTTGTTAGATCACAGTATACAAGATGACATATACAAAGTGGTGGATGACATCATCTACTACAAGGACCGCATATACCTGGTCCCTGTTAGAAAAATGGGTGTGCTCGTTTAACCATAGACAATATAGCAATATTGTCACCCAACCATAGGCACTAATGCCACCCCCGAGCACCTTGACCTTAACAGAGAGAAGAATTCTGGTAGCAAATCAATAGCCAAAAAAAGCTTAATGCACCAAGCAAAGATAACCAAAACTGATAAGAAAGTCCAACCCAGAAAAACCAAAAATACAGATTGCAGGACTACAACTGCAGCTGCTCCCTAGACTTGCGCACAAGCGGATTTCTGCAATTCTGAGATATTTGTCTCAAATGAGAACCGGCGTCCTGTATTATACTACCAAGAAGAATGATTGTCCTAGACCATTCCCCCACATTGGCCACAAGGGGAATCGTTGTCTATGGTACATCAACAATCTATTGAACCATTTTCATTACGAAAATGATTGTCCGATCTAGACCATTTTCCGAACTGGAAAATCCATGTTCGTCAGAAATCTCAAACCACTTTCCGAACTGAAAAGGAACTGCTCATCCTGGACCATTTTTCGAAGTAAAAAAAATGATTGTCCATAAATCAATGATATGTCAATGCTTCCTCCCACCCTGGAGATTCATCTCTTCCCTTTCAGCTAAGGGAGTTATCTCTACGATCCCCAACTTGTCTCGTAAGTACACAAAATTTATCCTGGACAGAGGCTTTGTTAAAATATCTGTTGTCTGCTCATCTGTGGGGATATACTGGAGCTTCACTTCTCCTTCCTGGACTTTATCTCGAATAAAGTAGTATTTGATCTCAATGTGTTTCAACTGTTCATGAAACGTTGGGTGTTCTGATAGCCTTATACAACTCTGATTGTCACAGTATATTATGGTCGAATCTAGAACCTGATCAAATAATCCAGAAATCAGCTTTTTCAGCCAAACTGCTTCTGTACATGCCTCACATGTTGCGATATATTATGCTTTTGCTATGTTGAGTGCGATAGACTTATGTTTCATTTTGTCCCAAGATATCATAGCGGAGCCCAAGTTGAAACACATCCCAAAAGTACTCCTTCTGTCTTCTGCACTTCCCGCCCAATCTAAATCTATGAATCCATGAAGTTGTATATTGCTAGATGCAGTATATCTTAAACCATAGTTTAGCGCTCACGAATATATCTTAGAACATGCTTTGTAGCTATCCAATGCTCATGTATGGGTTCCACCTAGAACTGACTTAGTGTGTTTACAACAAAGCAAATATATGGTCGAGTATTCACTAAATACATCAATGACCCAATCAATTGTTGATATAGGGACATGTCTACTGGATTAGAATATGAGTCTCTTACTTTCCTTATATCTGTGGTCATAGGAGTGTCCATGTATTTGCAATCCATCATTCCAAACTTCTGAAGAATATTCACTGCATACTTTACTTGTCCAAGGAATACTTCACCACGCTTCTGCCATACTTCTAGCCCAAAGTAATAATGCACGAGATGATCAGGTTGCAGATATTCTCACCAAGGTTCTGCCACAGGCAAGCATGTCTTCTTCAGAGACAAGATGGGCTTGGTGAGGAACACCTTCCTCGGTAAGAGGGTGTGTTGAGATTAGTACCTGAGGAGGTGTTCCCCATGTGTTTTCCTTCCTTAGCACATGTGGGAAAGTCATTTGGCACTTTGTCCTAGTACTTTATGTCTATTTGTACTTTGACTTTGGTTAAAGTGCATTATGTCACTTTTGGCAAAAGTGAACATTAAATTACCTTTTTGGTGATTTTGAAGGGACATAAAGTGACTTAGGGAATTAACCCAAAAGTGGGTTTTGAGATTACATTTATGAGGAGTGATCTCAACCTTTGATTAGGGATGATCTCATCCCTTGGATCTTAGGTTTTCCTATTCTTGCCTAAAGAGGGGCAAAAGGCCAAAGGAGGGGCGCATTGTTCATGAGGAGACTTTTGCTCTTGGGAGGAGGAGTTTTTAGAGTTTGAGCATGAGGTTTGTTGCATGAGGAGCATAGGAGGAGGCCGCTAGCTTTGCATGAGTGCAGCTTGGAGCAGCTACCACCTATTATTTTGTGGAGAGACTCCATCTTTGAGGAGGGCGCATGGCATTATCAGGCTGTTTGCTTCCTGGAGAAGTTTCTAGCCATTAGATTTCCTTGATGTCAGTTGCAGAGTGATCACAGCAGCAGGACAGTCATTCCTGTGGAGGGGATTTACTATCTGGCATCTCAGTTGGATTCTGGAGCAGATCTGGCAGTTTCAGAGGGGGCGCACCATTCATTTGTGCATCT
>ML779413.1:0-10314 GCA_009831015.1 Picea engelmannii
GATATAATTGCATACTAAGTGCAATGGTTGAATATGTTTGGTAAGTACATGCATATATATATTATTGCATGGAAATAATTATGTTGATGGCTGAAATGTTACTAACCCCTGAAATTGAGAACATTTCAGGAATTGTTAAACACTGCAACAGGAAAGTTACAAGTCAAGTAGTCACAAGAATAGAGACTACATAAAATTTTATGTTTAGAAAATTGAAATAATGAACTTACTTTTGTTAATAGTGGACATGCATATGCATAGAATGACGAGTCATTCTATTGGTCAAGTTGTTTGGTAATTGTGATGGATTTGCCAGGTGCATAAATTCTGAGATTATTGCATAAGATGTTGTACATATTGAATTATGATGTATGGAAAATACCGACAATTTGTTGGCAGTATGCAAGATGAAGTCTTGCAGGAAAATTGTAGGCATTTTTGTGCCTGTGGAAAAATCACAGGGATGACTTCATTCATAATGTGGCAACAACCAAGATAAATCATGAAATAGGATGTAATGTTTTTGGAATAAAAGTTGATTTTCCTTTTGAATTAATTGGAATTCCTAAATGAATTCTTGTATGTACTCTCATGATAACTGCATGTGGTTGACGCAGATGAGATGATGTTGATAAAAGTTAAATTTTTTGCTACAAAGAGTATCTCGGGAAGATGCTGCTTGGAAACCTTTAAGGGCAGTTGGAACTCCCGGAACCACGGTGCTCTAAGACTTCCAGTCCGGTCTGTTCCTGCAACCCAAAATAAGGGAGATTGGTAGCCGAAGGACTGTCTAGGTGATAGAGAAGGTGCATTCTCCTGGGGTGGGACAGGCATGTGGGGAATGAGAGACCGTTGGTTGGAGTACTGCCGAGGTTTGAATGGTTGGAGTGTTGCTGAGGTCTGGTACCTTGGCCTAGACCATGTGGATAAGGATTGTGGACCATGGCTATCTTGGGAAGCCATTGCATGAGGGAGTCATAGCTCTACTCCGGGGTGGGAGGTCTTCTCACTCAAAAGATAAGTACAAATCTCTATTTTATTATATGATGTGTATATTGTATACAGTTTTTTTAATTTTATTTGTTTGTATATACATACATATACATTGCATAAATGATTGCATTATTGCACCCACAACTGTACCTAAGGTATCTCATATTTCATTACTTAAGAAATCTATATACCTAATGCTAATCATGTAATCGATTGGAATGCGATTCAGGTGGAATTAGAAAGTGTCCTGGAAGTGGACAGGAAAAGAAAACAGCTCCGGAATCGAGCTATAAAGCTAGTAAAGGTCCAGTGGACCTACTACGGTCCTGAGGACGCAACGTGGGAGCATGAAGAAGTTATGCGGGTAGAGTACCCGCATCTTTTTGCAAATTTTGAAAGGCTTGCAGAGACAGTGTAAGTTGCACTGAGGACAGTGCAAAAATAAGGGAGGGGGATTGTAATGTCCCCAAGGCCGAGCCCTTTATAAACCTGATGTATGAAAAAAATTGTACATATGTGTTATAGGCTGCTGAGACGAGTTCCTATAAGTTGGAAGGCTTATGTGGTTGTCAGGCCAGGAAGCCTAAGAGTTTGAAGGCTAGGAGCCTGTTGTTGTACTTGTGTGTATGCAGAATATTTAATAAAATATAAACACCGCCAGGTGCAGACCGACCACGATCAATGAGTGAAGGGGGAATGAGCGTCCACAGAGTGGGCAAGGAACTAGGGGCTGGAAGGTGGGAAAGGGGCTGAGTGTTGAGCCTAGGGGCTAAGCCTAGGGGGCTTAGCCCTGGAATAATATTTTAATATTATTTCCAAAAGAGCCATGTGCATATTATTTTATCCTAAGTTACTGGCAAGGGAGGGAACATGCAAAGGGGATGCATGTTGTGGAACGCATGCAATTCCCAGGGTGACAAGTGTCAACTCTGGTGTATGCAAATATAATCGCCGAGATGAACCGCGTGAGGGGATATTTCTCCATTCGGACCCGAACCTCTGAGCATGGAACCGATACGACCTCTGCAAAAATACCCTGGTTCATCCCTAAAAGCGGAAAATCCTGTGTGGACTTCTGAAATACCCTGGTAGAACTCTTGTCTGAACAGTTCGAACCTGTGTTGAACCCACATGGATTGTTGGTCACACGTTCCTGAGAACCCGAGCGTGAGTCTATCATGTGTTGTCGGATTGAGAAATAACAAGTGACTTGCCATCGTTGAACCAGTTAGAAAGCCCGAGTCTGTATTCTCGATTGTCTGTGGTGGTCACGCAGTGCTGGTCTGCACGTAGCATACTGGCCAGAGTAAGCCTATGCTAAGCTTGTGTATGACCTCTCTCCAGGTGAAGGAGGTGGTGGATGTTGGAAGAGGCAGGTTGTCAGGCCTGCGAGCAACTCTTTCCAGGTGGAAGAGCTTGCTGGGAAGTGTTTTCTTCCAGAGAGTGTCTAGCACCAGCTATGGGCTCTGAGACTTCCTGATCTGGCCTGTTGCCGAGACCCAGAGGGGAGGTTAGCACCGATGGACTGTGTGTGTGAAGGTGTATACTCTCGGGCGGAACAAGCACGTGGGGAATGAGGGTCTGGTAGTAGTGGGCGTAAGATGGCATCTTTGGGAAGAATCCTTCCAGATATTTTTGTGTTGTCTTCCCTGTAACCTCAGCCTAGCCTAGGATTCCTTGCCTTGGGGTGGAGCTCGGTCCCAGCTCGGGGGCGACCCACTGTTGAGCTGATGAACAGTGTGGTCTAAGGCTGGGAGGTTCGTGGAAGGCCTACACTTGGTTGGTGATTTCTACAGCTTTTAAAAGATAAGTATCTGAATTATGGTTTGATCATGTTTTGCATGACTGAGTTGTTTATGTATCATGTTTTCTGTTGTGTATATGAATTAAATGATAAGGCTAAATGTTTGTCGAATATAACAGTGATTCATATATTTTACTCTGAGTTAAATGTATTATTTTTCTTGAATGCACGTGGTTATATAATTCCAGTATGAGTTATGTAAAGGTCTGTGTACAGACTAGTTAGGAGAGGTTTGAAAGCCTCGGTAGTGAAAAAGGTACACTACAGAATTTTTACCCCAAGTTGAGGTTGTGCCCCAATCTAAGGTTTCCCTCCAAATTGAGTTTGTTCCCTAGCTTGAGGTTGAACTCCAACAGGAATATGGAAACCATAAGTGATAGAAAGACTGGTGCCTCCAAGAGTATTGGAGTCACTAGGGCCAGATCCTCAAAGCAAATGTGGAGGAGGAACATAAGACCCTCCAGAGAGAACTTGGGAAGGTGTAGGAACAAAACCAACAACAACATTATACCCAGGAGGAACAAAAAGTCCAGAAACTCTGGATGGAACCTAGGTAGAGATAGGAGTAGAAGTATTCAGAGCTCTATACCCAGGAGGAAGTGAAGGATTTGGTCTAGATGGAAGTGGTGTCCCAATCAGAGCTTGGGAGATAACCACAATTTCGGTAGGAATCGTGGTAGATTGGGGGACCATAGTAGAATGAGCCATCTGAAGATTAGGAATCGAGTGAGAACCAATCAATATTTTCTCTAAAACAATGGTGATACTAGTGGTAGCACCATTGAAATGGTCTAATGGTATCGTATAGATAATAGACGTCCCAGGCACTTGTGATTCCATAGGTTGATCATGAATTTCTCCTAGGTTACCGTAAAGGTCATGCACTATCAAAGGGATGGAACTAGGAATGGAACTTCCAACAGCGTGAGCTGAAGTCCTAAATGATTCACTGTGAAAAAGTGGATCCTCTACTCCATATATTGCATTAGGTTTGGTAGGTACTTCAGTATTATCAACAACAACAATTTCTCCCACCGAGTTCATGCTAAATATACACGTGTCCGATCTAAGAGGGGGGAGTTTGAAAGCCTCTAAAGAGTCTGAAACAATTCGAAATCCTTCTAAAGAGTGTGTGCTTCCAACTTCAGAAGCTACCTCATTGTTGACTACTCCCTCTAGAGATATTTCCGATGAGTTAGGAGGCAATGGATGGTAACCTTCCAAATCTTCCAAGGGTAGCCCTTGCATCCTATGTGAATGGAGAAGGTTGATGTTGCTCGAGCTAAGTAAATAATGAAACTAATATATGGCCGACTAGAGGAAACAATCAACATTCACTAATACAATCTAGGAATCAAGCCAAGCAAACAAACTTTCTTATTTCAAAGTCACTAGTTGGTGATGAAATCCAACGTCACAAAATCAAGACAAGAATGGGTTGGGATAAGCGAGTGGAAAATTTACATTGATGACTTGCTTAATGGGCTTACACCCTGGTGAAATCTCCCACACATAATCATGGGTATACCCTCCAAAGAGACCTAGTGATTTTGACCAACGTCGATTCCAGGTACCGTGAAGACTTTCCCCTTCACAGTCACCTCATGTAAAGACCCTAAAGAGATAGGCTACTAAGGTTACCAACTACGACAATGATTCTTGGGGAAACAATCAACACTTTGATCCACGCGCAAGGGCAAGGTATCTAGCTCAAAATCAACTCGAAAGGATTCCACTCATCATTGTGGGTATACCTTCAAGTGACTCCCATAATACGCGCAATATCTACACCAAGACCAACAAAGCGGGGTGAGTAACTCTACCAGTCTTAATGAGACCTCATGTTTCATCCTTGTGTGAGAAGGGCTTCCCAGGAAAACATGTAGCAATTGGATTTGAACTCTCCTTATCACAAGATACTATTGTGTGTTTTGATGCTTTGGAGAGTGTTCCTTACAACCTATTCCAAAGCGCTATCCTAGATAATGTTCGTTAAAAAGAGCCCTAGAAAATAAAAGTTACTAATAATTTTTAAATTTACGTTGTGTTTTAGAGGCTGTTGCTTACTCAAAAAGGAGATGGAAATGAAACTGTTGATGTTGTGACCTGGACCTAATAACATGCAAAAAGAGATGAATGTGCAATTTTCAATTCAATGAACTCTAGTTAAAGTATGGAGAAGGTATTTATTTTGAAGTACAACAAGCTACCAATTGCGATTTCTTAATTCCAAATGAACACAATTCCAAACAATCATGAACTACAAATTTTCCAATTTCTTCTCTTTATCAATATTTCAAATGTAAAAGCTTTCTTATAATAGATTACCTAAAAAGAATAAATTAATTCAATTCTTCCTTTCAAAAAAAAAATCAGAGATGTGATAACGGAAAGAAAACGTAATCCAAGAAAATCAAGACAATCTCAACACAATTCCCAAATCAAATTCATAATATAGACAAAAACGAAAAAGACAAGAAAAACTCTTGACATAAGCAAGAAAAAATGTTTCTTAATCAACAACCAACCTGACAAACAAAATGAATTGAAAAATCAAGACAAACCAAAGATGTTTTGTCAAACAAGCACCAGGATGAAGATCTGAGATTATATCCTTATGACAATGAGGAAAAGAAAAAAACTTGCAAAATGAAAAGAAAGACTTTCAATCACTGAAAACCAATCACAAGCAAGATTTAAACTTAGAAGTCAATCAAACATGGGCATAGGAAGTTCACCCCAGGATTCTAAGACAAATCTGGGTGGAAAAAGACAGAATGAATCACTCCATCAAAACCTATAGGAGTCGTCACATGCTAGGCATGGGACACAGTGCGATGAGCATGTTGGACAACTGAGAGGGGGGGGGGGTGAATCAGTTGTTACCGTGCTTAAACAATTATGCTTATTTTAAATTATTTACAGAGCACTCAATGACAATCACCATAATGCAGGGAATTATTCAATAGAACATTCAACATCATTCACACATAAGGAATACACAGAGACAAATATTTCCTGAGGAACCCCATAAAGGGTAAAAACCTCTTCATCTTTATATGATAAGTATTCTTTACATTCTGTACATTATCATACCTATGAGCACCAACTCATAATGATGCTTCAACCTCTGTTTTGCAAGCTACAATTTGTTGAGAGCACCAACTCTCTGTTTTCTCTAGCACCCACTAGAAGGAAGCACCAACTCCCTGGTTTCTCTAGCACCCACTAGAAGGAAGCACCAACTCCTTAAGTGTTCTAGCACCAACTTCCAGTCACACAGGCACCAACCTATACAACAGAGAACAACAATTCTCCCTTGCACCACCCTGCCACCCTGGTTTCTCTAGCTGCAACCAAATGGAAGCTACAACTCCCCGTGTTCAAGAACCCACTTGAACCTGTGAGGAAAACAGTCCTCCCTAGCACCTCCCTTTCACCCTAACATATAAATTTTTCTATATATAAATTATCACAGTGATACAATATTTATCATTGGCTTACCAGGCTTATCATTGTTCTGCTATGCTGCACTTCTCTCCTATATTAGTGTCTCTTTGTCTGCATCTTATTGTGTTTTCTAATCTTCTATTTTTCTCTACAAGAGCACCTCAGCCTTCCTTTACTGCCTCATTGTCTTGCTGCGCACCTCCCTTGCGCTTTCTATGCCTCTACCTTTTATGCTTTGTGTGCCATGTCCATTCAATGCACCATTCCTCTTCTCCATGTTTCTGCTATTGTACACCCCTCCTTCTACACTCCTTGATCACTCTTAACAACAACAACCCCCATATCTTCTTTCTTCTGCATACTTATAGACTCTGTGCACCTTGTGAATGATATCTCGCATGCTTCTGCATACTCTCTCCATGTCGAGTGCTTTGCTTGATCATCATCGCAACTCTTCAGCTTCTCTGGTAGTTAAACCCATGCATCCATTATCACTGGGTGTTATGATAAGATTCCTTAGCCTCTCTTGCAGTTGAGACTCTTCGTCTTCTCTATCAAAGTCGAGCTAATCCTCTCTGTTGCAGTTACAGGCTTCAACACTCTTCCATCTGTCAATCACCTCTAAGAATAGTCTTCCTTCCACTAGAAGATATCTCGAGCCTCTTCATCATCTCTGGTGATCACACTGAGGCCTATTTCATTCCTCTGGCAGAAGCCATCAGTCACTTCTAGTAGTTACACTCTAAAGTGCAACAATATCCCTTCGATCATACTTAAATTCACCTGGACCATTGGATTGGATCCGTAGGATCTTGCGTTTATTTCGCATTTCGGCATTTCAGAATTTCGACATTCTTGTGGTGAAGAGTCTCGATTCTCCATGTCCCAAACTCTGAAATGGAGCTTGTCCCTTCAATCTCTTCTCTATAGCTCTTCGACAATGTGACCACCGGTGGTGACCAAGGCTTACACCAAAAAGGTGTTTTCACATTTCGCATTTCGGCATTTCGCATTTCGGAATTTCAGGACTCCTTTGATGAAGAGTCTCAAATCTTGACTCTTCCAACTCCCGGTATCCGAACCTCCGAAATGGAGTCGGATCAATGGTCAACACTCTTGATGATTTGATGATCCAGATCTCTTTGTGATTTCACATATCGCGATTTCGACATTCTTGATGTGAGAGTTCTTTACAACTCCATGTCCCGATATCCGAAATGGAGTTGGATCAATGGAATTTCGGTGTTTCGCATTTCTCTGTTTCGAGACTCCTGTGGTGAAGAGTCTTGGCGCTTAACTCCTCCAACTCCCGGTATCTGAAGTTTCAAAATGGAGTCGGATCAAAGATCCAGTATTTCATTGTTTCACATTTCGACACTCCTGTGGTCAAGTGTTTTGACACTTCAACTCTCGGTATCTGGGACTCCGAAATGGAGTTATTTCCCTATCTGTGAAGCTCTTTGTTCGTGTGCCTATTTTGGGATTTCGGTGTTTCGCATTTTGGTGATTTGACATTTCGACACTCTTGTGATGAAATGTTTTGACACTTCAACTCCCGGTATCTGGGACACCAAAATGGAGTTATTGCCCAGTCTGCAAAATTCTTTGTTGGTGTACCTATTTCGAGTTTCGGGTTTTCAGGGTTTCGTATTTCGCGATTTCGAGACTCCTGATGATGAAGAGTCTTGACTCTTCCAAATCCTAGTATCCGAAACTTTCCTCCTGCCTTCAAGATTTCGTAACCCCGCTTCACGTTGCTCTTTAAAGATTGTACAGGTTCTCCTGGATCCAACGTTGGCTGGACCTCGGGCTCAGATCTGACGTTCATCGAGAATTCTCAATGGGATCCAAGGATCACTGTCGCTTCTCCTCCCGGACTTTCGTTGTCCCTTTTTTTCCATCGTTACATACTCCGATCTTGCCATCAATGACAATCACACCTTCCATCAATGATAATCACAACAATCTCCTCCTTTGGCATTTATGGGAACCCTGAATGACTGTGCTAATCTATTTGGACCTCCAACTATAACATCTGGTCTGGACCACTCCTTTTCTCCCCCTTTAACATCAATTTCAAAGAAAACATGGTCCCCCTGAGTTGTTGCAGTATTTTTAGGAGGTATCAGATATTCAATCAATACAAAACACCCCCTAACAGGATGGACTCTCTTAGGTGTAAGACGGGATGACACCCAGCTTCTATCGGAGGTATTCAAATGGTGTCTTGGTTAGGGATTTAGTAAATATGTATGCAACTTGTTCTGTGGTTGGAATGTAATGGACCTGAACAATCTTATTGGTGACCTTCTCTCTCAGAAAATGGTATTTTATGGGAATATGCTTGGTCTTGGAGTGGAATACAAGATTCTTGGACACAGAGATGGCACTAGTGTTATCACAATGAATTGGGATTGGTGCAGCGTAATTTACCTCTAAGTGTGCAAGTGTTTGAATCATCCATAATACCTGAGTGCAACAGGTAGCAACAACAATGTATTCTACCTCTATAGTTGATAAAGAAATGGAACTTTGTTTTTTACTAAGCCATGCTACTAATGAGTCACCCAAGAAGAATGCTCCTCCACTGGTGCTTTTTCTCTCATCAACACAGTTTGCCCAATCTGCATCTGAATAAGCAATTAACTGAAAATTCTGATTTATGGGATACCATAGACCATAAGTCATTGTTTCTTTCAAATACCTGAATATCCTTTTGACAGCTAGCAAATGACTCTATTTGGGTGCAGACTGATATCTTCCTACCATTCCAACAGCATGCATTATGTCTGGGAGAGATGTTTTGATGTACAACAGGTTGCCTATCATTGACCTATATGAACTTTGATCAACATCAGGTGAGTCGTCATCCTTTCTTAATTTGCATCCAGTAACCATAGGTTTGCCCACAGGTTCAGAATATTCCATTTGAAACCTTTTCAACATTTTTCTTAGATCTTTTTTCTTGAGAAATGAACATCTCTTCATACCTCTGAGTAATTTGTAGACCAAGAAAAAATGACAATTCACCTATCATAGACATTTCAAACTCAGACTCCATGGCAGAAGAAAACCATTTTACCAATGAATCCTTATTACATCCGAATATAATGTCATCTACATAGACCAACAAAATGAGCAAATCACTACCCTCTATTTTGATATATAGATTGTTGTCAATTGTTCCTCTCTTGAACCCTTTGTCTTTGAGATATGTATCCAGTCTGTGATACCAGGCACGAGGGGATTTTTTTAACCCATATAAATCTTTCTTCAGCTTGCATACTAAGTCAGGGTTATCAGACAGTTTGAAACCCTCTGGTTGTTCCATATAGACTTCTTCATTTAAATCTCCATTTAGAAAAGTTGACTTGACATCCATTTGATAGACTTTAAACCTTTTATGACAAGCATAGGCAAGAAATATTCTGATATCTTCTAACCTTTCTACGGGCGCAAATGTTTCATCAAAATCCAATCCTTCTATTTGGGCATAGCCTTTATAGACCAATCTTGTTTTTTTCCTGAGAGCTTGTCCCTGCTCATTCAACTTATTCTTAAAGATCCATTTGGAACCAATGATATTTTTACCTTCCGGTCTATGAAACATCTCATTCATTGCTTTAAACCAATGGTCATCTTTGCTAGCTTCATTAAATTTCTTGGGTTCTAGAATGGATGAAAGCTATATATGATTTCTCATTGTTTTTTATTATCTTTCTCCTGGTTTGTAAACCTTTTTCTTTTTCACCAATTATCTGACTTGCAGGATGATTCTTTTGAGTGATTCTGGAGGAGGAATTTGAAGTTGCCTACTGATTTGAGTCTGTCTGAGTATCTGTGTCTTCATCTGATTCAGAGTCTTCATTTTCTTATTATTGGACCTGTTCATCTTCAGCTTTAGCTGTGTCCTATGTAGAAGACTCATTATTGTACACCTCTCTTGCTGGGATTCCTTCATCAACTTTTACGTCAATATAGTCAACCATTTTATGCAGTCTCTTATTATAGCATCTGTATCCTTTATTGTTTGTAGAATATCCTAAGAAGATACCTTCATCATCCCT
>ML779413.1:12782-24289 GCA_009831015.1 Picea engelmannii
CCTTTGTGAGGACATTTATTTGCAAAATGACCTATCTTACCACATTTGAAACATTTTAAAGGCAGTTTACCTTTGTATTTTCCTGAACCCTTCTTCAGTCTCTTCACAAATTTTGCTTCAATTTCATCAGGCTCAAAATCCTCATTCTTGTCTGCTTTAAATGATTCTTCTCTAGAGGTGGGTTTATCTTTAACTATTCTCATTTCATATGCAGTCAATGTTCCTAGAAGTTGATCAAACTCCAAGGTTTTTAGATCATTAAGTTCTTCTATAGAAGAAACCTTTGGGTTGAACCTATCTGGTAGAGATCTCAAAATTTTCTGAACTAAAGAAGGTTCCTCAATTTGTTCATCAAGTGCTTTCATTGAATTTAATAGTGCTTTCATTGCATTCAAACTGTACTGTGTATATTTGAAGCTTGGCATCCTTTACCTTCTCATTACCTTCATAACTGCTAATGATTTTGTCCCACATTTCTTTGGCAGTTCCTAGGTGCATAACTTTTATGAATTCTGCTTCTGCAAGCCCACTCAAGATAACATTCATAGCCTTAGCATTGTAGCTAAATTCTAGCTTGTCATCCTTATTAGCTAGTACAACTGGCTTTACATAACCAGTATCTACCACATCCTAGACATCTGCACCCAAAGCCATTATGTAAGTTCTCATTCTAACTTTCCAGAAGGCAAAGTTTGTTCCATTGAACAGAGGGGCCTTATTGGTTGAATTTTCTTCATGGCTTGACATGTTTAAGTTCTAGGATCTATCCTTAGATAAAAGGGGATGAATCTGATACCAATTGTTGGACAACCAAGAGGGGGGGTTGAATCAATTGTTACCGTTCTTAAACAATTATGCTTATTTTAAATTCTTTACAGAGCACTCAATGACAATCACCATAATGCATGGAAGTAAGCAATAGAACATTCAACATCATTCACACATAAGGAATACATAGAGACAGATATTTCCTGAGGAAACCCATAAAGGGTAAAAACCTCTTCTTCTTTATATGATAAGTATTCTTTACATTCTGTACATTATCATACCTATGAGCACCAACTCATAATGAGGCTTCAACCTCTATTTTGCAAGCTGCAATTTGCTGAGAGCACCAACTCTTTGTTTTCTCTAGCACCTACTACAAGGAAGCACTAACTCCCTGGTTTCTCTAGCACCCACTAGAAGGAAGCACCAACTCCCTAAGTGTTCCAGCACCAACTGGATGGAAGTACCAACTTCCAGTCACACAGGCACCAACTTGTGCAACAGAGAACAAAAGTTCTCCCTTGCGCCACCCTGCCACCCTGGTTTCTCTGGCTGCAACCAGATGGAAGCTACAACTCCCTGTGTTCAAGCACCCACTTGAACCTTTGAGGACAATAGTCCTCCCTAGAACCTCCCTTACACCCTAACATATAAATTTTTCTATATATAAATTTATCACAGTGATACAATATTTATCATTGGCTTACCAGGCTTATCACTGTTCTGCTATGCTACACTGCTCTCCTGTATCAGTGTCTCTCTGTCTACATCTTATTGTGTTTTCTAATCTTCTATTTTTCTCTACAAGAGCACCTCAGCCTTCCTTTACTGCCTCATTGCCTTGCTGCGCACCTCCCTTGCGCTTTCTATGCCTCTACCTTTTATGCTTTGTGTGCCATGTCCATTCAATGCACCATTCCTCTTCTCCATGTTTCTGCTATTGTACACCCCTCCTTCTACACTCCTTGATCACTCTTAACAACAACAACCCTCATCTCTTCTTTGTTCTGCATAATTATAGTCTCTTTGCACCTTGTGCATGATATCTTGCCATGCTTCTGCATACTCTCTCCATGTCGAGTGCTCTACCTGATCATCATCGCAACTCTTTAGCTTCTCTGGCAGTTAAACCCATGTGTCCATCATCATTGGGTGTTATGATGAGATTCCTTAGCCTCTCTTACAATTGATACTCCTCCTCTTCTCTATCAAAGTCGAGTTGATCCTCTCTGTTGCAGTTACAGGCTTCAACACTCTTCCATCTGTCAATCACCTCTAAGAATAGTCTTCCTTCCACTGGAAGATGCCTCGAGCCTCTTCATCATCTCTGGTGATCACACTAAGGCCTATTTCATTCCTCTGGAAGAATCCATTGGTCATTTCTAGAAGTTACACTCTAAAGTGAAACAGTAACCCTCTGATCATACTTAAATTCGCCTGCACCGTTGGATTGGATCTGTAGGATCTTGCGTTTATTTCACATTTCAGCATTTCAGAATTTCAACATTCTTGTGGTGAAGAGTCTCGATTCTCCATGTCTGAAAATCCGAAATGGAGCTTGTCTCTTTGAGCTCTTCTCTACAGCTCTTCGATGATGTGACCACCGATGGTGACCAAGGCTTACACCAAAAAGGTGTTTTCACATTTCACATTTCAGAATTTCGGGACTCCTTTGATGCAGAGTCTCAACTCTTGACTCTTCCAACTCTCGATATCCGAACCTCTGAAATGGAGTCAGATCAATGGTCCACACTCTTGATGATTCGACGGTCCAGATCTCTTCGTGATTTCGCATATTGCGATTTCGACATTCTTGATGTGAGAGTTCTTGACAATTCCAAGTCCCAGTATCCGAAACTCCGAAATGGAGTTGGATCAATGGCATTTCAACATTTTAGATTTTGCCATTTTGAGACTCCTGTGGTGAAGAGTCTCGTCACTTAACTCCTACAACTCTCGGTATCCGAAGTTTCGAAATGGAGTCGGATCAAAGAAACGGTATTACGTTGTTTCGCATTTCCGCGATTTGACATTTCGACACTCTTGTGGTGAAGTGTTTTGGCACTTCGACTCTCAGTATCCGAGACTCTGAAATGGAGTTATTTCCCAATCTGTGAAGCTCTTTGTTGGTGTGCCTATTTCAAGATTTCGACGTTTCTCATTTCGTTGATTCGACATTTCGACACTCCTATGATGAAGTGTTTCGACACTTCAACTCCCGGTATCCGGGACTCCGAAATGGAGTTATTTCCCGATCTGCGAAATTCTTTGTTGGTGTGCCTATTTCAGGTTTCGGGTTTTCGGAGTTTCACATTTCGTGATTCTGGGACTCCTGATGACGAAGAGTCTTGACTCTTCCAAATCTCGGTATCTGAAACTTTCCTCCTGCCTTCGGGATTTCGCAACCCCGCTTCACCTTGCTATTTAAAGAACGTGCAGGTTCTCCTGGATCCAACGTCGGTTGGACCTCGGGCTCAGATATGACGTTCATTGGGAATTCTCAATGGGATCCAAATATCACTATCTCTTCTCCTCCCGGGATTTCGTTGTCGTTTTTTTTCCATCATTTCATACTCTTATCTTTCCATCAATGATAATCACACCTACCATCAATGATAATCACAACATAGCAAGGGTCATCACAGGCCACTAGCGAAGAAGAGTGTGACATCGTCACACTGGATTGGCTAAGAAGAGGGCGATGTCTCAGGGTCTTCACAGGATGTTAGTAAGGTACAATGTGACAATCTCTGTAAATTTGAAAAATTTGGAAGAAAGACAAAAAAGTCTAAAGGAACTTCTAAACCCAGAGAGTCTGGATGGATCACCCACAGAATCAGAGAATGAAAATTATCAGAGGAAGGCGGGCTAAAGGAAAATGGGAAGAAAAAAATCAAAAGGAAATCGCATCCCCAGTGGATTAGCCAATTTTGTTATGGGACTTATCGGTAAATGTGGACATAAACAGATCTCCCTAGATCCACCTAGATCTAAAACAGAATAGAACAGAACATGACACTTTCCCTAAGTTCTAATCATTGAGTTTGTTATCTAACAAGGGATGGGTAACATACCATTTAAATATCACTTCTCCTTGTCATTTTCATCCTAGCTCCATTCCAGTGCTCATGTGATGTTGGATCTACAAGGGAACACAAGCCAACGAAAGTGAAATAAATATAGCATACTCAAAGAGAACCTATGTATGTGACCAAGGAATCATACAATAAAACGAGATGATTTTTATGGGAAAGAAACATATCATTGTATTATATAATAATGAAAGTGAATATTAAAGCCAAAGACTTGATGTTTCAAGGTCGCCTTCCGATGACCCTTTTCTCCAACACACACACTTTCTCCAATATTGAATGAAGAATATCCACAATGACTTGATGAACTGAAATGAGGCTCTCAAGTACGATCCAATGAAGAATTATCCATACAATCTTAGCCAATTTAACCTTCAATAATATTACCTTCTTGCTTGAATCAACCTTATCCTTTTCCATGAGAAATACCTCTTTATATAGGGGAAAGATAGATGGTTAAAGATATTAGGATGATCCCACCAAATCAGAGAAGCAAGTAGGATCCCAACCATATGGATGCCACCTCATCTTCTAGAAGATCCTCTTCTAGAAATTTTGTGAAGGTCGACCTTTTCTTATCCTTTTGACATTATTTCACCCCAGCTATAGAGCAGCCCACAAAAACATCGCAAACAAGTTTTAGGGAATAGTGCGATGAGAATGCATCGTTGCACCCTGCTTATGATGCAGCCTGTGACGAACTTCGTTAACAGGTTTTTGAGAAGATAAAGTTAGTCACTATCCTCATGAAGACAGGATCTTTTGGGAACATGCACACATGTTGTCAATGGATCACTAAGATGACCAAAATAATGTGTAACAATTATACATCAAACAAAATTGGGTCCATTACCCAAACCTTTGTGCTACCAGAATTCGCTACTGGGATTTCTTCAAGGGTTGACATCAATGACAACCAACCCAATTAATCAAAAGAAATCATTGAAAACACTTGGAGGATTACTCCATACATTGTTTCACAATACAAGGGCATAGCCAGCTTCAGAGAAATGAAGCATAACATGTGTATCCAAGTGCATAGGTATCTGGGGAAGGAATGGCTACAGCTGAGATACTGCGTCACTGAGGATGACATAGAAATGGTAATGAGGGATTTCCACGACAACTGGAGGATTCTTGTCATGATTCAATAAGTTCCTAAGGGTATAGAGGTAGACACCACTTTGCCCAAAAGGTCGATGAAGCCAAGGTAACCCAGTCAGAACCCGATGCAGCAAAATAAGGGGAGTGTGTCGAAGACAAATACACATGTAGCCAAAAAGGACACTGACCCAAGATAGAAAGAACAAGGATCAAGGGACACTACAATGCAAGAAACCCCCTTGTCATCCACTCCACAAGAGACAGGCCCCCCTAAGAGGAAAATAATACATACAAAAGGATTGCGCAAGAAGGAAAAAGTGCACAAACAACTCCCAAAATACACTATCATCGAGGATGATGTAGACCTCATGGTAGAAAGGGTGTAGGACCCTGGAATGAATGATTTTGAAGAAGCCCAACACCAGAGAAGAAAAATACAAGACGACCTGGAAGGAATGAAGTAGGTCCTCGAGTAGATCAATTCAACACAAAGGCCTAAAAGGGGAACTGAATCCTTCCCCAAAGAAGTAACAACAATGACAAGGACTACACCAAGCAAGGAGGACATAGTTCATACTATTGCCCAAGTGAGTCTGAATTTCTGGATAACATCTAATATGATGGAAATGGATGAAACTGCAACATAGATGTTATTGAAGGATCTAACACATGTAGATATGGTATTAGCAAGAATACCTACCAAGGCACTGTACAGGCTCCAAGTCAGTTTCATGTAGGAGGTCCAATCACGCGCCTGAAAATATGCAATAGAATTGCATGAGACAAAAGAATGTAAGGAAGCCTTGGAATTGGTGATCAAACAAGTCAAGCTCAAAACCAAGGAAGAAAAGAAGCGTGCAGATAGAATCAAACAGGGTGTGATAGTAGTGCATAATCACATCCTTGAAAGTGCACAGGAAGAGAACATAATCACAAAAGAGAAACTAAAACTTATTGCCAAAAATATCAAACACTATAGGCAAGAGATTGAGGAATTAAAAGAAAAATGGACTCCTACAACACCTCTCGAGGTGAGAGAGCAGAGGAAAAAATAAGTTGCACTCCAAATGGTAGCAATGGAGGAACAAGTTAGTGCAATAGTAGGATTGTTTGATAGAGTGGCATAGCTCTGGACAATGCTAGATGAGGATGAGCAGGTCCAATAGTTGGACCAAGAGGAGGATATGCTAAGTGTATCCATGCAAGAGCTAAAGAACTGACAGAAAATGATGAACATCACAGAGTGCCTAAAAGGTAATCAAGATTTGAAGAGGTTGTAGGCATATTTAAACTTCGCCTAGAGGCAGAAACAAGAGAGATAGGTAGAAGTAGAACCACTCCATGAGAAAGTAGTGCAGTTGATCACGCAATTGGAGGAGGAAAAAAGGAACATGGCGTAAGCACAAACAAAGAGTGTAGAACTGATCCAGGAGGATATCACATCGTAATCAGTAGAGGCACTAACAGGAAGAGTCACGTAGGTCTAGGCAAGACGAAGGGAACTTGTAGACAAGTTCCACAACCTAGCAAAGGTTGTTCAGGGAGCACGCAATTCCTAAGTGTCTCTAGACGATACACATGTAAGTGTTGAGAGGCAGTTGGATGCAGGCCTATTTTGAGGAAATACTATTTGTGGAGGATAAAACCCAGAATTGGAAAAAGAAAGAGGGAAGGAAAAGCAACATGTGCAGGGAAAACATGCAACGCATGCATGCAGGAAAACCTAACCACATTAGGGTTAGGGTTTTTGTAGTAGATTGTAATAGTTGACGAGATAAAAAAAATAATATAAATAAGTACCTAGGAGGTCTAGGATGGGGTTGCCAATTTTTGGGTCTATTCAGTCAAGGAAACTATTGTAAGATTAGATACCATGTTTGTAAGTTATTGAGTTGTAGGAGAGAAAAGTAGCTAAACCTTGAGGGTTAGGTCACAGGCTGAGGAGCATGGTGCGATCTAGTCAGCCTCATAGAGGTCGTGGAGTGTTTTTTGTGATTGTATGAATGGAGTTGTATTGCGCGTGACACCATATATATTGTAGAACCATAATAAAATATCCCAAGAAGCCAGATCTTTGTGGACGTATCCCAATAGGGGGTGAAACATGGTAACACTTGTGTTTTGTGATGTGTTTATTTCATAATTACTTTCTGTAAATATTTATTTGATGAATGAATGATTCTGTGATATCTTTCATATGTTAGATTTGTTAGAATGAATGCATATACTTAATAGATGAATGGATCTTAAGAATAATAGAAAGAGCCACCAGACCAAGGCTTCAGAAGATGAATTGCAATCCCAGATCCCCACTCTTTCCTATACTGCAACCATCTGAGAATTGTAGTCACCCATAGAACTATCTCGGGTGAGACTGTGCAGTACACTTGTGTGTTGGGTTGCCTTCTGGTTTTCCACGAGGGCTGATAGCTTTAAATGGATTTTTTGGAAGCTTGTTTAGATATGAACCTGGGTCAACCAAAGAAGTAGTTAGAGAAGGATATCAACCAACATGATAAAATAAGAGAAAGATTCGATAACCAAATAGATGCAAATGATATAGAATATAATTAAGGAGTAGGAGGAAGAGCATTAGAGAATGACAAAGATACGAGCTATAAAAAGAACAATAAAATATTTAGAGGAGGAAGAAAAATGGAGACGTGAAAGGAAAAATAATGTTGAATATGTTTAGTTTTTTATTTAGTTGCATACAAAGAATGATAGATGTGCATTACAAGATAAAATTACAATAGAAGACATAATCTCCTTGCCAGTTGATGCATTGAAGAAGGGTTTTGTTTCGTACAAATCAATGATTTATTGATAAATGATATATTATAATGCTAGGTTACAAAATTGTATTTTAATAATGTTAGAGGACAAGAAAGACAAAAAGAAAGAAGGAAGGAGAGGAATAAATCAAAGAGAAAGGAGAGGGTGTGGGATAAGAGAAAAAGGAAGAGGAGGGAGACTGAGTGTGCCTAGAAAAAGAAGATATAATATATTATGAGGTTATGTTACATACCTGTATTGTAATAATGTTTATGGATAAGAAATACAATAAGGAATAATGTGGGAGGATGAGAAATAAAAAATGAAAGAAGGAAGGAGAGGAAGAAAGAAAAGAAAAAAGGAGAAGGTGTGGGATAAGAGAAAAAGGAAGAGGGAGAGTGAGAGGGTGAAGAAAATGAAGAGGAAGGGGGAAGAAAAGGAGGCTAGGGATGGGAAAAAAAAAGTGGGAAAGAAAAAGAGAATGAGAAATATGAACAAGGAGAAGGAAATGAGGAGAGTGAGGGGGGAAGAAAAAAGGGTGAAGAAGAAGAAGATGAGAGTACAAAAAGGAAAGATAAAGTAGGAGAGGGAGGGGGAGGAGAAGAACTCAGAGAGGATTAAATTGATGAAGGAGGGACAGGTAGAAAATAAGAAGGGGGAGACAAATTATAAAAATAAAAAAAAGGAAGAGGAAGAAGCCAAAGGGGGAGTGAGAGTGAGAGAAGAAAATTGTTGACCATAAACTCTTCTATTGTTTTGTTTTGTTTCGTAATAATTAAAACAATCTTTCAGATCGATTACAAATCCCATACAATCGCATCACAGATCTAAAATTTCAATTTAAATTTGCAAATTTTTAAAATATGAGAGCAAATGAGAAACAATAATGGGTATTCGCAAGAAGTTGATGGATGAAATTGTGAAAATAGGGTTCCTAGGAAAGTTCACATAGGAACACACAAGAGTTCTTAGAAACACACATGTGTTATCCTAATCCTATATCCTTAGTGCTCCCCAAATTTCCACACACTTGAGAATTCATCTTTTTGCTCCAAAAACTGCCACACACTTGCCAACACCTATTTTTTAGAATGTGTGCATGTTTCTAAGTAGGAGAACACACACACTTTAGAATGGGTTCTAAATCATGTGCATGTTCATGAACAAAAATCTGGATAACCTACCATATTTTCACCTCAG
The DNA here is from genome assembly GCA_009831015.1 of Picea engelmannii. Lineage (NCBI taxonomy): Eukaryota > Viridiplantae > Streptophyta > Pinopsida > Pinales > Pinaceae > Picea > Picea engelmannii. The sequence continues at coordinate 21,722 of ML779413.1, forward strand.
ATTCATGTTTTATCCCCTCACCATGTTGAGGGCCTCGATACCCATACCTAGTGCTAAAAAATGCTAATGGTACCTATATACCTAGTTGGAGGCACATGATTCTCTTGAGAGGTCATTTGTGGTGGTTAAAGGCGTCACTCTTGGTCCTACAAAAATAGATGCTTCCTTTAATGCCTAACTCTTGGGTTTTTTCCCTTGACCATATCCAAGGTCCAACGACTCATACTTAATGTTCAAAACCTCATAATAATATCTCTCGCCATTTATAGACCAAGTATATTGTGGAAAAGGTCCTTTGTAGTGATTCAACATGATTTTGTTTTCCTTAGATTCATAGAAGCTTCATTTAGGACCTAAGGACAAAGTTTCGTCTCTTGAACACCCCAAGACCCATACCTAGTGCTTGAAATCTCTTAATGATTTCCATATCCCCACTTGAAGGTTAAACATGACCTCAAAATGTCATCTATGGTGGTTTGAGGTGTTATTCATGACCCTTGATCCCTAAAGACTACCTTTAACCTCGAGAGGTTAGGCATGGTGGTTTAAGGTGTATTGTTTGGCTCTAGATGCCTTTAATATTTATACTTTAGCTAAGGCTTGTATTCCCCCCTTGACCATATCAATGCCTTGAGACCCATAACCAATGCTCAAAACTTTGTGAGGGTACTAACATCCTTTCTTAGAGGCTAAGGATAGCCTCTAATGTCATGTGTGGTTATTTGAGTAATTGTTAATGGCTCTAGATGCCTCAAATATTTCTTTAGAAAGATAAGGCATGGCCTTCTTTCCTATATTATTTCTAAGACCCTGTGACACATACCTATTGTTCAAAACTACCTACTAGAACCAACATCCCCAACCATGGGCTATGATACCCTCAAGAGGATAAATATTCCCTCAAAAGTTCAACTATGTGGTTTGGGGTTTCATTCATGACCATTGAGCCCTAGAGGCTACCTTAAACCTTAAAAGGTCAGGTGTGGTGTTTTAAGGTGTAGTGTTTAGCCCTAGATTCCTTTAAGATTTATACTTCAGCTAAGGCTTAGGTTTTCCCCCTCGACCATATCAAGGCCTTGAGACCCATACCCAATGCTCGAAACCTTGTGAGGGCCCTAAACTCCTTTATTAGAGGCCAAGTGTTACACGTCAAAATTGCTCAGATGGATAAGTGTCGCATTGTCCCTATCAATCGTCGTAAGTGTCGCATCTTCCCTACAACTTTTGCAAGTGTCGCAAGTTGATCACTAGTGTCGCAAACAATGTTCAGACATAATGCCATGATAACGACACTAAGGAGGCACTTATGACATCTCACATGACTGATTTGAAGGAGGAGAATTGGTTTACTGGGATCAAATGACTCTTGACACCTGAAAGGAATCCTGAAATAGAGTTTTGGAGGGGGAACGCTCCCCTACTTCAGCTGCAGAAGCACTGGCGCTCCCCTATGATGCTTTAGGGAGCGTTATAACACTACCCAGGCCCTTTTGGAGGAGTGCTTCTCATCTTAAGAGTGATGGCGCTTCCCCAAGGCTTACCAAGGAGCGCTACAGCGCTCTGAGACCCCTTCTGAAGGAGCGCTCCCTAATCTGGGTCAGTTGTTAGCCCGTTGAGAAGAATAAGGGGAGGAACATTCGAGATTAGGAGGTAGTTGTGCTTGAATTCTTGTTTTCATCAATAGATCCCTGATCTAAGGAGAAGGTTCCCAACTGGTTCTAAACATAACTCAAGAGGTTAGGCTCCTCCCAACCTATATAAACAGGCTCTATGATGGTGGAAAAGGGGGAAGAATTCAACATATGAAACTTATGATCTTGGAGGAAACTTACAGTCAGCCAAAGGAGAGTGATCAGTGACGCTATTGTTATCCAGGTTGTGGATCTTTAAGGCAAGGGTTAGACGAAGAGGACTTGACGAAGCTGTCGCATTCGCATCTACGATTGTAAGTACTGCTGTCGTTATTCTCATTAATATGACACGCTTGGCCTGTTTCTTTCTAGTTTGTTTCTGATGTTACATGAACTTATCATTTAGTGATAGATCTATTTTCAAGCTAATATCAATAAAGTAGGAAGTGGTTGTATCTTTCTTTATCCGCAGAACTCAGCGAGGAGCAAAGGATTGGAGCGCAACTCAGAGCGTGCAGGGACAAACGTCGATAACAGGTACTTCTATCATCCTTCCTTCTCATGTGTTAGTTTAGATAGATTTGAAAGAAATTCAGTGTCCACATTAAGCATTTTTCTGTCTAGGGTTAAGGTCAAGCCTTAGAGGTAATCTACCTGTCCGCAGGGAGATTTTCCTACAACAAAAACTGGCGACTCCGTTGGGGAGATAGCCTCAATTCGAAACATCTTGTTTGGATTTTTCTCCTCATTGACCTTGTTCTATCCCTTGATTGGTTCAGACCTGGTTCAACCCTCTTTGATTAGTTTCATGAGCTGATTGGCTCCTTACCTTATCACACTCAGCATACTTGTCAAGTTTGAATCTCAATTTTTGAAATTTTTTGACATTTCTGGAGCTTTGAGACCCTGGCGCCCCTGTCCTAGTGTTAACAGAGTG
>ML779413.1:48764-65970 GCA_009831015.1 Picea engelmannii
GTTAAATACCTAAGGGTTCCCTAAAGGGCCCCTTATTCACACTAAGAACTGGTTTCATAATACCTCAAAGCTATTCTATAAAAGGAATCCATGGGTGCACTATATTTTCAAGGAATTCATTTGTATTGTTATGTTGTTGATATTCTCTTGGAGGATCCTCTTTCCTCATCAATATCATACTAGAACCATTGCATTTAGCCATTCATATCACCTCTTGAGTGAATGTGCTTTGGATTATCTTCACCATTTCATTCTAATTTGTTACTTGTAATAAGAGCTCAATATTTGGGGGTCCAAGAGCCCTCCCTTGGAAGAAGAGGGGACCCAAAGTCTCCCTTTTTCTTTGGTGTTTTCTTTACACTAATACAATCCTTTCCATTGGCAACATGAGTGTTGTTTGTTTCTTGTTCTAATGTCCTTATGCACTCTAGTTTAGTTTATTTTAATGTTATTAATTTAGTTCTTTGCTTATGCTCTCTGATTTATACTTCTAACCCTTTCCTTCACTGTTGTCATGCCTAGCTAACCCAATTGGGCTTGTAAGAACCCTTATTTTGATCATTTAGGTGACAAAAGAGGTGCAACAGATTAACGACTCCACAAGGGAAAGGTATCAATTTTCTCCCCCATTTGGGTTATTTTATCTCTTCCTTTTGTTTCTTTAACTTGCAGGAACCATAACCGGCCCAAGCCGACCTACAAAAAACCGAATTCAAAGCTGAGTTGAGAGAATTTCATCCGGAATTGCTTTCATGGCTATGTAACAGCAAGTGCGTGGGTTTGACAACCCACAAGCGCGTCTTCCGAGCATGTGCACGAAAGGTCATTTTTTTATCTACGCATTGGCGCCCAGTGCGCCTTTGTCTACTCTGCGACCTGAGCATTTGCCCAGAAAATCAAATATTGTAAGCGTTTTTGTGATCTATTGAAGGCCCATAGCCTTCTCATAATTGATTCCATGAAGATTGTAACATGCACCACACTTAGATACCCTCTCCATATGAAGGGATTAGTCAAAACTTAGAAACTTAGGGGGTTAAAATCATTATTTCCTCTTTTTCTTTCATTTTTGCCACATGGATGGCTTGCTTTAAATCTAAGTTGGAATCATCCTACATCACATATAAGACTTTCATTGGCACCAGAAATTGGATATCAGTCATTGAGTATGCTCTTCTCTCATGCCCCAAGGCGATCTTGAGAATCAGAAAAAGGTTGAGCGAAAATTTCATCTCCCTTAAAAAGACAAAATCTTTAGGAGAGGACAACAACCCCCTTGGGACTCCTCTTAGTTTATTTTTCAAACACATCTTAAGATTGTAATGGGCCCATACATACCCACATGCTACAAAGATAGGATAGTGATTAAATTTTACTTTCTTAGATTAAAACACAAGGGAAGTTTAAGTGTTTTGTAATGGGCCCATATATGCACAATCTAGGATAGTTTCAAAGCTTTCTTAGATTAAATCACACTAGGGAGTTAAAGGAATAGTAAGGACCCACATGTCCACATGCTAGTTTCCTAGGGACTTTAAAATTATGCAAGGTTGTACCAATGGAATTTATTTAATTAGGTAATCAAGACTTGTAATGACCACACGAAGTCCACATGCAACAAGGTGACACCTAATTTATTAAAAAAAAAATTGGCACACTTTCACTTGTTCACACACAAAGTCACTACTCACTCACATAGTTTTCATCTTGAAACGTGGAGGTTGAAGTAAGTTTCCTCCAAAGGGATTCTGAAACACCCCACCCTTTTCTTGACGAAACTATCCACTCCCACTTAATTTCAATGATATTGGCTCACACCCCCAATCTCTCAAACAACCACATCTAAATTTTTTCTAAAAACTCACTAAGTTTCCTCCACAGGAGGTGGAAACAAAATTCTTTAGTCTAGGTAGGATCTCGGGGATAGGCATCCAAATAACTCCCCGTTATCTGGTTCTCACATCTTCAAAACATTAGAAGTTGTCAAATAGGGAACTTTAAAATCCTCCAAGTCAAGTGTTCCTAACACCATAAGGCAGGGAGATACCCATGAAGGGTCGAAGGCTGAGGTCCGATTGTTCTATGTGTTCCCCCTTGAGGCACCAACCTCTTGGATGGGATCCATCCCGTGACCCATTTCTTAGGCCGAAAATCTAAATGTCGCACTTTGACCGAGGTACCTAGTGACCAAGTTTTAGGACATCTACCCAAGTGGCAATTGTGGGCTGCAATTGCACCTTGATCAGATTTTGTGTGGCTATTGGAAAATATCCCCATCTCTTTCAGGATATGCACCCTCTACCCCTCATTATAATTGATTACTTCATCCTTCACTAGTTCCTCTTCCAGTGGCTTCAGACCCCACTGTTGAGTGCTATTGGAAGGTCCAGTGTTGTTTGAGAGGAAGGATGTTACATCTTTTAGGACACAAGCATTTGTTTTCTTTGTTCTCCCACACAGACAAAATACACCTACCCACATGTATGATTCTTTATCAATTGATTTATGTATGTTGTTCTTGTGATTACATATGATTGTGAGATATATTGTGAAGTTCCAAGTTACACAAAGTCTCTTGTTCATTAATTTCTCTCATCACCATTTGCACACATCCACTTTGGTATTCGGACATCAAAGGCGACCCACAAAATCCCCATCATTCCATACGCTTGCTAAATATCCCTCCCATTCTAAGGGGATTTCCTAGTCTTGCCAACTCATCGGCCATACTTTCTCACACTCCTGTGAGTGATACTGTCTTGGGATCATCTTTGCTTGGTTCCACTTTTCTTGGGTCCACTTCCCAAGGTCAACCATCCCCACACTCTCCTTTACACCGAAGTGGGGGGCACACTTCTTGTTAAGGAGGAAGTACAACTCCATCAAGCCCCCTTCATGGTTCAGGTACACCCCACATTCACACTATGGCCGGAAAAAACCCTCTTTCAAGGCCAGGCCCACAAACAATTCCCACCATGGATGGTACTAATATTCCACCACAACCCCAAATTTCATATTTGATTTCCCTCAACATACTGGATCTAACTAAACTCACTAATGATCCTATATCACATGAACCCACATGGCCTGCAATGCCTACCAAACTACCTTTAGACATACCCAAGTTTGAAGGAAAAGCGGGAGACGACCCAACCAGCCATATCATGACCTTCCATTTATGGTGCTCCTCCAATAGCATTATGGACGAATCTTTTTGATTGATTCTATTTCAATGTACACTCACTGGCCCATCAACTAAGTGGTACGTAGAATAAAACTCTGGGTCCCATACGACCTTTGAATCTTTTGCCAAAGAATTTTTGACCTTCTTTCAACTCCCAATCCATCATGACAACGGTCTCGAACTCCACTCAGATTTAAAAAAAAACTCCGCTACACACATCATCGACCACATTCATGAATGGCGTCGACGATGTAGTCTATATAAAGTAGAATACACCAAGCAACAATTCCTTAATTGGTTTCTCAAATCACGTGTTTCCCTCCTTGCCAAAGATGTGGCTGCCACCTTCCCCCAATTGGAAGAAGAAGCCATCAGCAAGGACCAACAGTTCGAACTCATTTATTCACAGTCAAGATATTTTTATATGGTACTACCTGATGCCCCGAGACCCATGCCATTTGGAAAAGACAAACCTGGAATGTTTCACTCAACGGATGGATTGATTGGTACCACTACACACCAGAATTCACACCCCCAACAACCACTGATGAGTGGAACACCTCAATATCCACCAACATATGGCTGACCCCCTTATTATAATCCTCCTCCTTATCCACAACCATACCCCTTGACCTTTCCTCCACCCATGAGCGAACCATTTCCAACACCCACAATATGCCCCATGGCCCAACCTAGTTCCAGTACCCTCTCTACCTCTGCTTACACCCTAAGCACTCGTGAAAGTTCCACACCTTGCTATGCATCCTATGGATCATTACCACAAAATAATCCATACTTTCCATTCCCTAGTCCCCCCCAACCCATTGCTTCACCACAAGGACAACCACATGTTGGGGTTAATTTTGTTCAACTCTCTCATGTTCAACAATATCAAAATTTTGAACATATAAATACGAATAATCTATCCCATCAGTTGAAAAATGCCAAAAAGAAGGGAAAAAACCAAAACAATAATAATCTGAAACCAGGAGGAAACTAGAACCAACCCCAGAAAAACCAACTTGTCGGAGGGAAACCAGAACCAGGGGAACCCAAACCCCCAAGGGGGAAATAACAACAAATGCCAAGGGAAGAACAACAACAATATTCGGATAAAATTATCTTGTTCCATTTTCTGTGAGTATGGCCATTATACTCACCATTTCCCCCAAATTGTGGACTTCAAACAAATGAAAGAATCCAGAAATGGACCATGTCCCCCAATACCACCTACTCCCCAGCAAGCCCCACAAAAATATGTGCAACAATCCCCCCCAGTTGTGTTACAAAACCCCATACCACATCAAGGGGTAATGAACACCAAAGGATATGCATCTATCCCCACCACATATGGGACAGTACGCCAACCCAGGACCTCCTACAGATTGCACTATACTCCTCACTAGTGAGAAATAAGTCCTTCTACAAACGTGCAGTTGTCAATACAATGCACCCTCTGAACCTACTCCCACTACCTCGGAGGCCACCCTAGTCACGATTGGCCCACCTTTGATGATTCTTCACCCTAATACTTAAACACCTCTTCGCATCCATTGCATCCCATTACGAAGGAATGTCAACAACCCTCAGGCTAGGGCAGCCTACAATTTTAGTCTGGTTGATGACTTGGCACAATCCCCCGCTGCCATGTCAGTCTTAGAAGTTCTTCAAACTTGTCCTACTCAACGGAAGTCATTACTTTCCTCTCTGGGGGAAGTCGACCCTGTCGATACTCGACTCATCACATTTGATCTCGACAGTGGAGAACCCCGTCTCCCCTCTCTTGTCAATTTTCAAATACCAATTAAAATCTAGAATATCACAGTCCACCGCTGCATTATTGATGAAGGTGTATCCACATGCATCATGTCCAAAACCGTCTGGAAGAAACTTGGCTCTCCAGAGATAATACCATCCACCATTACTCTGAGGGCTTATGACGGATGACCCTCATCTTCCGAGGGGCTCTTCCAAAATGTCCCCATCGAACTCAGGGGAAAAACCATTCTTATTGACATTGAGGTTATCGATGCCCTGCTCGACTACAATATTTTGTTTGGCCATAGCTACATGTATGCTATGAAGGAAGTCGCCTCTTATGTTTTATGAACCATGATGTTTCCCCATAAGGGAAATATCATTACCATCGATCAAGTATCACATTATGAGACTAACCCTTCATCCAACATCGACAACATCCTCCCTTTTGTCCACACTAATCTGAATGCCTATCCACTCATCGAGATGGGCCCCAGAATTTTTAAGGACCCATCCTTGCTAGGGACATGCCACAGATCACCACTTCTCATCCATCCCTCAACACAAGTATGTGTCGTCTCCACCAACAGAATGAAAACTGAAGATAATATCCCTCCCAGTGAGGCCTCTTTCATCCCTGACGTCCCACTAGTCGCAGAAATCCTCCCTTAGGAATCTCCTGGAAGTTGTTCAGCTCTACTCGTTCCTGATCTTCCCCTCCCCCAAGGCCATATCCCAGTTTGGGAAACAGTCCCCCAATCCATTACCCAAATCCATTTCTCTTAACCCCCACTGGGCGTACAATCTTTCCAAGTAGCCGCAACGCTCACCCTTCCTAATATGGTGTTGGAAATCCCAATTTGATATCTACATCTGCCTGAGATGGTCCCTCAACCATCCATCCCTCCCCAAACAAAAGGAATCCTGATGCAAATTCCCATACTTACCCCCACCATCCCACCCACACTCCCACTCACTAGCACCTGTGCTACAGCTAGGGGTAGACGAAAAAAGAAAGAGCCCACTGCTCCACTTCCCCAACGTGTCCCACCTCCTTGCGTGTTATGCGAGAAATACGGACACTCCACCAACAAGTACCCATCTCTCCCTGAGCTACGCAATCTAATTCAACTCCCTCGAGCACCACCATTGTTCTTTGCTTCATCCAGTACTGCTGCTATCTCCCCAAACACAAGTAGTAAAGGATTGTGAACCAAATTCGCATGCGCCATCTGTTTAGAATATGGCCATTATACACACCATTTTCCAGCATTACCTCAATTCCGGCAGATGCTAACAACTGTACGCCAGATATTTCAGCAAGAACCCACCCCAACAAATGTCATCGACATCCATTATGTCACGACCTCAGTCAATGAATGAATGACATGTCCTTTCTCTCTATGCAAATCACTTTATCATTTCACATATCAATGTCCTATGATCATTGAATACAGGCATCACCAACTGGCCCTTATTCAAAACCCTACCCCCCCCCTCCATTAGGACCAATGAGTATTCCTACCCCATCACTTGATGTGGTTCATATATTCTTGTTGAAACCTGAGGCACTCCCTCCTCCCCCATGGCTCCTGGATGATTTATATAAGAATTTTCCCCCAAATCCCCCCAATTCTCCAATTCATTTCCCAACAGAAATTCTACACCCGACTACCATTTTCAACCCACAATATCTCGATATTTGGTTTATGTCAAGAAAACCATCGCAACCTCCTCGCAATACCCCCTCTACATCATCACCACCAGAAAATAATCCCATGGTCACCGTCACCAAAGTTACTCCTCTCGATCCTCTATATTTTTTACATTTTCACTACGACGAAGACATCCTTGAGGAGTTAACTAAACCCGATTGCCCATGGGACGTGCTCCACCACAGAGAAATTTTCCTTCATAGGAAGCCTTCGTGCCTCCTAACCAAAACCCCATATATGCAGCCGAAACCAAAGAGTTTCTCCCATTGGGGCATATAGATTGGTTCAATAACTCTATCCCTGCCCTCGACACTTTTGAATAAGGCAATATGGCCAATATTTCCCCCACCATCAAAATCAATATTTCCATCAATCTAGAATCATAAAGGAAATCACCATTGGCATCGCATGCTCTCCTGAAGAAATCACCACCTACAAAGCTCTCTTCCAGGACATTTTTGCCTGGTCATACACAGAGATGCTTGGCCTTAATCCCTCTATTGTCGAACATCGTATAAACACCTGGCCTGATATCATACCTGTCTGTAAAAAATAATGTCTGCTACACCCATCCAAAGAAGCAGTCATCAAGGCTGAAATTGATAAATTACATGTTGTAGGGTTCATATACCCCATCACATATACATCATGGGTCTCCAACCCCGTCCCTATCAACAAAAAATAGGGCACTATCCACGTTTGTATAGACTGTCACAATCTCAATCATGCCTATCCCAAATAGAACTTTCCAATGCCCTTTATCAACCAAATTATCGATGATTGTGTTGGTCATGAGGCTATGTTCTTCATGGATGGTTTCTCTGGCTACAACCAAATTCAAATTCACCCAGCCGATCAGTACAAAACTGCATTCACTACCCCCTGGGGAACTTTTGCGTATTGCGTCATGCCTTTCATCCTTAAGAATGACAGAGCCACTTTTCAATGCGCCATGACATACATTTTTCATGATCTGGCTCAAATCATTCTCACATACTTAGACGATCTCATTGCTGGCTCCAAAAAATGCACTCAGCATCTCAATGATTTATGAATCATCTTCCAACGGTGTCATCAATATGAATTCCCTCAAGTGTGTGTTATGTTTTAGTGCTAGGTGCCTCCTTGGGTTTATCATTTCCCAACGTGGCATTACAATCGACCCCCTCAAGGTCCAAGCCATCACAAGAATTTCCCCACCACAGAATTTATGCCAACTGCAGAGCCTACAAGGCAAAGCTAACTTCTTATGTCGCTTTGTCCCCGATTATGCCACTCAAGCACATGGTTTCCTTCGCCTCTTATGTCATGATATCCCATTCCACTGGGATGAACATGCCCAAAACACTTTTGATGATATCAAAACGGCTCTCTCCAACGCCTCATTGATTAGTCCACCCAACTATAACCACGACTACATCCTCTACATCTCGGCCTCAGCTATCTGAGTAGCAGGGGTTCTCATCCAACTAGGGGACGATGATCATGAGTATTTCATTTACTACATTAGTAAAAATCTTTCATGGACACCCTTGAAATATAATCACGAAGAGAAACCGGCCCTTGTAGTTGTCCTCGCAGTCTAGAAATTGCGCCATTACATCTTTCTTCGAACTACCAAATTCATCACAAATTCCAACCCAATGCACTATTTTCTCAGTCGTAGACAAATTAATGGAAAATTTTCCCTATGGATCGTCATCCTTAAGGAGTATGACCTTGAATTTTCAACACCCAAGAGAAAGAAATCCCTCATCCTAGCTGAACTCATCACAAATTTTCCCTCCGATAGTACTAGTAGCCCCGCCAATACTGACTTCCTTGATGAACATCTCTTTTACATCCCCTCGGATGACCCTTGGTACGACGATCTTCTCGTCTACCTCCGAACACAAAAATTCAGAAGCCACCTCTCCCAAGACGATCATCGACGTATTCATCACCAGGCTCCCCGTTACCTCCTTATCAGTGATATCTTATATCGGCGAGGGGTTGACACTATACTCCATCGATGTTTGACTATTGATGAGGTCGATTGAGTCTTGAATGACTGCCACAGTGGTGCTTGCAGAGGCCACCTCTCAGGGATGTCCACGGTTGAGAAAATCATTCGTGTCGGTTACTTTTGGCCTACATTGTTTCATGATTTCATCCACGCTGTGAAGTGATGTGACAAATGTCATCTTTATTCCAACAAATCATGAGCACCACCTGCTCTTCTACACCCAGTCATTACTATCGACCCATTTTGCAAATGGGGCATAGATTTCATGACTTGCAACCCTCCATCTAACAATGGATACAAATACATTGTCATTGCAGTCGATTACTTCACTAAGTGGACTGAAGCCATTCCTAACTTCAACAACACCGCCGACACTGCAACATGTTTTTTCTTTAACCACGTCATCTCCCACTTTAGGGTACCACTCCAACTAGTCTCTGACCATGGGGAACACTTTGAGAATGAAATTTTCGTCGAACTCTCATCTTGGTTAGGTTTATCCCACAAGTTCTCCTCCCCATACTACCCTCAGTCCAACAGACAGGTAGAGGTGGTCAACAAGGTCCTCAAAACCATGTTGCAGCGCATGGTTAACAAACATAAGACCAATTGGCATCATATTTTATTTTTTGCACTATGGTATTATCACACGGTAGTTAAAACTACCACTAGCTTCACGCCATTTCATCTTGTCCATGGGGTCAAGGCCACTCTCCCCATCGAATGAAAAATCCACACCTTGTGCACCGCTATTGAGCTATTACCAAACACTGCTCCAATGAAGCATCGTTTGTTGAACTTAGAGTCACTGGATGAAGACCGTCGGTCTTCATTATAGAACAATGAGGCAGCCAAAAATGGTCCAAGGCCACCTTTGATCGCCATGTCAAACTTCGCTCATTCAACGAAGGCGACCTCATCCTTGCTTATGATATAGCTCACAATACCTTTTCCCATGGCAAGTTTGAGTCCTTATGGAAAGGACCTTACATCATCCAACATTGCCTCACTAAAGGTGCCTACATCCTGGCCTCCCCCAAAGGTCACCCTCTCAAAGAACCCATCAATGGGTTGTACTTAAATAAATTTTATGCCTGAGCGTAGCCATACTACACTAGGCTTGTTCTTTCTGTATGCTTTTTTAGAGTTTTTAGTCTTATTTTCCATGCCTTGCGTCTAATATACCATTTGTGTTATTGACAGATGTCTCCCCCACTAGCCTACCACATCAGTTACACTGATGGAGCTAGTTGTTGGACACATAATCTCCCTTCAACCGCGTGGGCCCTTTATTCCCCCTCACATGAGATGCTCCACTCCAGCGGCATATGTTTGGGGTCAGCAACCAATAACCAAGTAGAATACACAGTAGTCATTCACCTCCTCATTCAGGCCAATCATCACCATGTTCTCCACCCTAGTGTTTTATTAGATTCTCAATTGGTTGTCCTCCAACTCAACAATGTGTACTGTGTCCACAATCCATGCCTCTTCCACAAATACCTGCAAGTTAGACTTTTATCTCGACATTTTGATTCCATCACATTTACACATATTCCAAGACAATTTAATCAAATAAATGATAAGATGGCTAACCTAGTGTTAGATTGACATTTATCACCTCAAGACACCAGTATGCATACATAAATCATCAACAGTCCATCAACAACATATAGATTAGACACCATCAAAAAGAACTAAAAATCATCAACACAAGTGAACACCACAAAGATCCCAAAAATGTGTATCCATACATATATATATACTGGTCAATGTGTCATCAGTGTTTACAAAAAATAGTACATCAGGCACAACATCACTAGTTAGGTAAACCAACTTACCCCTATAGATACAAAACGGTGCCACACCACCATATACAAAATGGGCTCACCAGCCTATATAGATATAAAAAATACATAAATACAAAGGCACTCATGGCGCCTCTAGAGCTCCACCACCTAGCCCTCTCTCTGGAGGAGGGGCCCCACCAACTAGGGGTCCCTTAGGTCCCGGAGGCAGTCTCCCAGTCATCGTTTCCCCCACTACAGCCGCTCTCTGAACCATGGTCTGCCACACTATCGAAACACCCAGACACTGCTCTAGGACCCCCTCATCTAGGATTTGTGACCACATGCCCTCAGGCACTCCCTATAGTACTGCTTCTAAGCGGCGACGAATATCCTCTAACTCTCCCTTGACCTTCGTCAGAGGAGCATGTGATGGCCCTGCACCGGGATCATCAAACCGACATCACCCGACCGCTCTATCATCATTAGTAGGCCTTGCCCCAACATCATCCCATCGTCATCTCTCTCCTACCCACAGCTCTCCCTGAGGAGGTCTCAGTAGCCCCTGACGCGTCAACGCTCTAACCAACTCAAACTCATGCCCGCGAGGTCCAACATATGCACACACAACAAACAAATGGTAGCATCAACATCCATCTATACATAACAAACATGCTACTATCTAAAATTCCAAACGTAAAAAATCACATCATACCTCTGTGGTCGAGCACCTCTCCTCCAGGTAACACCATCTCCGGATCATTTTGGAAGTCCGACACAAATATGAATATCGCAGTATAATCTATGGCATCTGACGCCATACCTGTGCAGCCTCGGTCGTGAAATAGTGGCCACCCTCCCCACCACCATGACGAACCAGGATCGTCGCCCACCGCCTCATTCATGGCTCTCACACGCCGGGTGTGCCTAAAAACACTCCAGGGCACAACATCAACACCCTATCCAAAAACCATGCCACCAAGATAGACCCAAAGACAAACTCCCTCGATTCAGCAACACGACACCTGTCAAGATGCCCTACCATCTTGGCATGGAGCATCAAGCTCTAGGCAAAATGTTGGCCCGCCAGTGCCCTCTCCATGATCCTCAGTTGACCTCTACTAATCCGTTGAGTCGCGAGAGACCCATAGACTCTGACGATCATAGATTCCATGCAATGATGTACAAGGGAATCCATCGCCCCAATACTCACCAAGGAGCCCAACATAAAGTTCTCCCTCAAACAATATCTTCGGGCTAAGACAACCAACTAACCATCCCTGGGAACTACGGGCTCTGTCGGTAGTGGAGTTCCCCGAAAAGGGAGCCCAGACAGAAAATATACATCCTCCACCACAGTGAATTCTAGATGCTCACCCCACACCATAAAGAAATGTAGGTCAGGGCTCGACATCCTGATTAGAAACTGCAAAAGATACTCCTATTCCTACACTAGCAAACACTCAAAAAACTTCAACAACCCATATGCTGGCAAAGCGTCTCCGACTGCCAGCTCCTCATCCCTCACTACCTCCCTCAAGCGTGACCAGTCCCTCTCTCTCTAGTGAACCATCATCGTCCAAATGATCACCTGCATCCACATAAACAACACTTGATTAGCCATCCTAACCCATAAAAACATCAAAATCTCCAAAAAAAGATAAGTTTTTACACCCTCCAGTTTTGCCTCAAAGGCGCGGCTATTTTTCCCCACAGGTGCACACACATGCGTGCCTGTTCATCCCCCAGTCACACACTCATTCACAACTGTTGGACATACAGAGGCACATGAATGTGCCTCTGTCACACATACAGACACACATCATAGCGTGCATGTTCACTGCACAGTTGTGCACGCATGCGCAACTGTTAGGAATACAGAAGCTTATGTATGCGTTGTTGTGCATGCCATGCACACCTATTTTTCCAATTAGGGCACCCCTGTGTGTTGATGTCTACATTACAGGAGTGCACCCTTGCACACAAATTTCTCGATTTCCCCCGCACTGGGGGGCCCAAACCCACAAAACCCCCTATATGGCCCTCCGTACAGGCCCTGCCCAAAAATAGAAACCTTAATTCTATGCAGGAGGATACGACAACTAACTTGAAGCTCATTGATCCTGAATAGATTGCCTCGATCTCCTCGAATCTCCAAATCTCCTCTAAAATCACACGTCCACTCAATAAGACAACAGGTACAAATGAGGTGGCTTTGTGGGCCCTACAACTATATATAGTCCATTTTTCCAAACTTCCAGACTAAATTCTGGGAAATCTAGGCACCTGTTTTTTGATCTGTCTTCAACCATAGGATCAGGACCCCGTTACCTACATAATTCCATTCCCCGGGCCATTTTCTATCCTCAGCCCCCAGGGGACATTTTTCTCATCTGACACTTAGGTGCACATGCTTACATTCACATATTATTGAATAACTGTTATATGATCTTTCTCTTCAGATATTGTTCACATTGGGTATTCATTTTTTATGTGTGTAGGTACTTGATCATCATACGGCAACAGTATCCCTTTAGGTATATCATCGACACTGGCATGTAGTCATTCCCTATGAATCTCAAATTGCACCTCCCAATGACACCCACCGATATTTTCCTCTAGGATCCCCACATCCCGCTCTGCAGTACTGTCACCTCTACTACATTTCAGTACTGTCACCCGGTAGCACCCTCCCCCACATGAGTTGTCCCATTCATAGTCCCCCTTGGCACTTTGACACTCATGATGTTTTCACCCCTTAGAGATGGGAGTCCTGATAGTCTTACGCATCATCGAGAACCAACCACATACTCCTTCTCCTCATTATGCTAGCCTAACCAATTGAATTCCAGGTTACTTCATCATGGTTCTATTCTAACTGCGTCCCCGCGGTCTCATTAACCATCCATTTTCATCCACTGTCATTTTTCCCATCTGCATATTGTCCTCCATACATTTCCCTCAATACAAAAACCCACCTATGGGTCCCTCACCCTCCACTTGTTTCCCAAACAACTTGCGCCATCATCGGCCAAGCCATATTACATTGGGGCACCCGTTTTTGTATCTTCATAGTCATCCCAACTCATTCTTTATTCTTTTAGTAATTGTAAAAAACCTTTTTCCTTGCATTTACATAGCTTTCTATTGTCACCTTTAGCGACCATCCTTTTTTTTGGAAAAGAAACCCTTGTCGCCCTTGGTTGGGGCATTTTTCACTTCCTCTCATCAATGACATTATCCATAAACCCTGAGTATCTTACAATCCATACACCTTTTTTATCTCTTTGTTTGTCCATTTTTTCATGCCTCTGGCACACCTCACCCTCGTCTAGTCGTCCCGCTGACATTAGATTCAGTTTTACAGTTGTTGCCACTTTACATATCTCCCCAACCAAAAGCAGTCTCGAGTCTCACCGCATCTTGACTTCATCCATGTACCTCATTAGTTCCTGATCTCATCCAATGGATTTCATGAAGCCCTTTGCTTCTTGGAGTTGTGTCTCCCTTTCTGTCGACATCAACATGGTTTCCAGAAGGGTGACAGTATCTTGACTCTCCTTACCTTTACAATGAGGAGTCTCAGACAACACAGAGAATCCCACCATTGTTCTCTGTTGTCGTTGACCCCCATAACATTCGACTTCAACACTATCTCATGTTACGGTGGGTCTTACTTTGCGATTATTGCATATGTTTTATCTTAGCCGAAGACTTATGAAATTTGATAGGCTATCAATGTCTGCACATTATCAACACTTCTCACGGGTGTCCTTACCTTTTTTCAGAGTTTGTTCACCGTCAAAATTGTCCTTTGTTATTATCAAACCACCCTGAAGGGTGATCCAGTGATCTACGTCCAGACAAAGCTTCAGTTACTGTATTACATATTTTTGAGTTACATGAAACGAGCATGGGGCATACCCGCCTCGTTTGTACACAGTTTTATTTTTTCCACACCTTGGGACTTACAGGTTCCTCTCTCCTTCCAATGGGTCACTCTTGACACTCCCCACAATGCTCATTCTTACACAGGTACTCTTAGTAGAAGAAACATTGATGTATTTCAGCTATACGTATGCTCCTAACCTCACACATCAGGGGGCATTTGTTATCATCAGAATTTCGTCCACAAATGGTTATAGGAATCCAACATCTTCAAACACTCATTAGTTCACTCATGGACCAAAAATGCATCTCCAAAAGGTCCAAAACTATACAACCAGCAATAAGATTAGCATGCGCTAAAAATACACAAGGCACGCATGCACGCACAATAGTCAGATAACGTCGGAAAAGAGCACATGTGCCCGATGCACGACTATGGACACAAAAAGCCGTGCACACCTCAAAATGATGCATTTAAGATATTGGTTGGCCTTCCACCCACTTCTGGCTCAGCTTCCAAGTCGATTTGACATCCAAATATCGACTGAATCCGACTGGGGGGTTGGTCAAAGACCTAAAGGTGCCCTAAAGGGCCCCTTATTCACACTAAGAACGGGTTTCATAATACCTCAAAGCTATGCTATAAAAGGAAGCCATGGGTGCACTATATTTTCAAGGAATTCATTTGTATTGTTATGATGTTGATATTCTCTTGGAGGATCCTCTTTCCTCATCAAGATCATACTAGAACCATTGCATTTAGCCATTCATGTCACCTATTGAGTGAATGTACTTTGGATTCTCTTCACCATTTCATTCTAATTTGCTACTTGTAAGAAGAGCTCAATATTTGGGGGTCCAAGAGCCCTCCCTTGGAAGAAGAGGGGACCCAAAGTCTCCCTTTTTCTTTGTTGTTTTCTTTCCACTAATACAATCCTTTCCATTGGTGGCATGAGTGTTGTTTATTTCTTGTTCTGATATCCTTATGCACTCTAGTTTAGTTTCTTTTAATGTTCTTAATTTAGTTCTTTGCTTATCCTTTATGCTTTATACTTCTAACCCTTTCATTCACTGTTGTCTTGCCTAGCTAACCCAACTAGGCTTGTAAGCACCCTTATTTTTCTCATTTAGGTGAAAAAAGAGGTGCAACACTCATAATTAATGTTCGAAAATACATAATGACTATCCCCATATAGAGATCAAGGATACCCTAGAAAGGTCCATTGTCGTGGTCCAACATGTCATTGTTGGACCTATATACCTTGAAGCTTCCTTTAGGACCTAAGGTCAAGGTTTCCTCTCTCTATAAATTCTAAGTATGCAAGATCCATTCCCAATGCTTAAAGGGTGAGTGCAAGCTAATGATGGTCTCTCATGACACGCTAGTGGCAATGCAAACCTAAAAAAACATCAATCTGTTAACTTGGAGGGATCTTTCAAGGTACTTTTACAATGAATTTGAATATGGTGTAAGAATATGAAACGTAGGAAATTGAATTAGCTTTCCAAATATACAACTTTTATTCATATACATTGTGAATAACTAGGTCAAATTTATTATTTCTAATAGTGGTATCTTAATTTTCCTACAAAATATAAGGTATATGTTTTCATTCGTGTAGTTGTTGTGTGTCTTAAGAATGGAATTTCGTTCCATTTTTTTTTTTGATTCTAGAGAACCCATTTTTATTGTGTCGTGTTATTTTTGGAAATTTTTTATATTAATTATATATATATTTTTAAATTATCAAAGTCAACATATGCCTGAAAGTACAACGTCTTTTGTTCGTGCAAGCTAAAAGGGTATTAACATGATTAAAACAATTTAATTTGTTTAGATCGTAGATATCAGTCTCCTCTAGTGCTCCATATAACTCATTTTAGAAATGGTTAAGCTGAGAAAAATTTATAGAAAAAACAAGAGAGGTATCTATTATAGGATTTTGATATATGTGAAGACAAAAATAGATTAAAACATTATGTATTTGAAATTTGCATATATGACCTGATTTATGTCTATAGTTTCATCAACAACTAAATTGTTTAGCCTATATAAAAATAACGTCAAAGACGGAGATATAGAGGGGTATTAAGAAAATGGATTTTTTTAAATCAATTTTCAGACTGAACCATTAGGTTTTTCATCTCGAAACTAAATCTGAGCCACCCAAGTCAACATACACCTTGTCAATCCCACCCAAAAACATTGAATTCAAAATGACCATGCACACACTCCTAGAAATAATTTCCTTCTCTATATTTGTCCCCCCTTTCCTACTTCTATGCCCCACTCTCTATCTCACTCTTCCTCTCTACCCCCTCCCCTGTTTGTTTCCTTCTCTCTCCCTCACGCTCCTATACATGGTAATACATAGACATGGCAATACTTAGACATCACAAGACATGGAAAGACCTAGAGCTAGACCTTACCTTGACATGCCTCACACTCTCACACGCACTCCCTCTCTATCCGCCCCCTCTTCTACTCTTGATCTCTCTCTCTCTTTCTCTCCCACTTCCCCTTTGTCCCTCACTCCCCTCTCTCTTCCACCTCTCTTCCATCATTTATCTATCTCCTCATTGTTAATCATAGTCTCACCCTCTCTTCCCCTCTTTCTCTCTCTATTCCCCCTCTATGTCTCCCTCTATATCACCCCCTTCCTCTCATTCTCTCTCTAGCCCCCTTCTATGTATGTCTATCTACTTCCCTTCCTCTCATTATCCCTCTCTTTACCCCCCTCTCTTTCTCTCTCCCCTCCCTCTCACACCCGTCTCTACCCCTTTTTTTTGTCTTACTCTCTCCCCCCCTCCTCCCTCTATTTCTCTACCCCTCCTCTTTGTCTTTACCTCTCCCCATATCACACTCTCA
>ML779413.1:116364-126823 GCA_009831015.1 Picea engelmannii
CAACTAAGCTTTAAGTTGCTTTCACATGATATGAATAAACTATTTATATTTCAAATTTGGTAAATTTCACATGATATGAAGAAACTATTTATATTCCAAATAATCTATCTTGATAAATTTAATAAAGTATCTAGGTAAATTTAATAAAGTATCTAGGTAAATTTAATAAAGTATCGAGGTAAATAAAGTGTACAATAATTTTAAACAATAAAGTGTTTTTTAATAATTTTAAACAATAAAGTGTTTTTTCTTTTATTATAAAAAAAAGTGTTTTTTTCTTTTACTATAAAAAATTATTAATTTAATGTGTTTTTATTTTATTATAAAAAATCATATTAATTTAATATTAAATTTAAGAAGTAGAAAAATAAGCACATTCCAAATGTACTGTATATATATTTTGAGATATTCTTAACTTTTACATTCCAAAATGTAAGCAAATTTGAGTATTATTAGTCCTTGCCTTAGGCATAGAGGGACGTTGACCTCGTATTACTTTGTCCTTTGACCACAAACATTTTCATATTATCTACTGTTGTAACCAGGGAACTAAAATCTTTGATTTTTATATAATAAATTTTTATATAATAAAAAGTACCATATATGTCATGATCTAATTGGACAATGGATTTTTTTATATATGTTGGCATATCCAAAGTATTTGATCGTATATGGTATTTTTGAATCATATATTTTCTTATGCAGTGTTGGAAGGTGGATTAATGATAACATTAGTTTGAATGTCTGCCTTAGCATTTTCTGTTAGCTAAATTTATGCCAATGTTTGATATGCTAGCATATCCAAAGCTTGTCATTCGAATACATTCTCTACTGTTCGAACTATTGTTACATAAATTATAGTAAATTTATTTTGGTACGTTAGAGACCTACCACATTGCATTTTTTCTTAAATGTTTACCGAACATTTCTAACAGACTTAAATGTTTACCTAACAGGCTTGGTAGCGTTGAATGTTTACTTAGGAGGCCTATTACAATACATTTTCTTCTGTTTTTTTTATTTTATATGCAATGTTCTCTGCAGTCAATTTGGGCAACATTGTGCTTCAACGACATTGTTGCTTCATTGGTCCATGCTTGTTTCTTGAATCTCCATTGAATTCTTATTTTCTTTTTGTTGTTGTTCTTGTTTGCCTGTTCGTCTTGTTGCAGTTTGCATATTTGGAGTTCTGCAACCTGCAACCGCGATTGGAACTGCATCATTTCTGGTGGACTGGTTGTTGGTTGCTTCTTTGTTCGCTAGATGTTGTGTATTGTTATTCGATTCAACTTTGCAGGGTTCGGGTCCGATGGCTGCAGTTGGGCCTTTTGGTGGTTCTTAACTGGTTTCTTGTTTGCTGCTTTCTCTTCTTTGCGTAAGGTTTGCAATGTTGGGGTGCTACCTCCGCAGTTGGATTTGTTGTTACATTGTTTTGCAGTTGAATTCCCATAAAATACTATTAAGATAAAATAACATAGAAAAATTTGCAGTCAATGTAGATTGCATATGTTCGTCTTGTTGCAGTTTGTACATTTGGGGTTCTACAACCGCGATTGAAACTGCATCATTCCTGGTGGGCTGGTTGTTGCTTGCTTCTTTGTTCGCTGGATGTTTTTTATTGTTATTCGATTCGAATTTGGAGGGTTCGGGTCCTACGGCTGCAGTTGGGCCTTTTGGTGCTTCTTAACTGGGTTGTTATTTTTTGCTTGCTCTTGTTTGCCTAAGGTTTGCAATGTTGGGGTGTTGCATCCACAGTTGGATCTATTGTTGCATTGTTTTGTAGTTGACTCCCTATAAAATACTATTAAGATAAAATAACATACAAAATTTGTAGTCGATGTAAATTGTTTCTCTTCCACCTTCAACCAGAGTTTGTCAGCCTCAAACTATATTTCATAACTAGCGATGTTTTTTCCATGGTTTATGTCTTACTGTGGTTTCATAGTTATGAGAGTAAGTTTTGTTGTGTGAGTGATATAGTTGTTCTCTCCCTTTTTTTTCCGCACATAAACTGTGTTTCTACTTTTATACTTTCTCACGTTTCTGTGGTCGCGGGTTCCCGATGTGGAGAACTGATAAATCATTATCGATCGACCGTCATTCGGTTGCATACTTAGAAAATTTTATGGACGCGTCTTCGCGGATATGTGCTATCGAACTATGGTAGCTCGTGCTCGGTGTATACATCTTGCACCTAGAAATTTCGTGCTCTACAATTCAACCCCGCACTCATTGAACTCGCAACCGTGGCTTTGCCTAATATGAGTTTGTCTATCCGACCTACATTTCCATACTTAGTCAAGTTTTCAAAGTTTTGCGGGTTGACGCCTTTCTGGGTTCAGAAAAGCTTAAAAGAATTTGTCTCTCCCCTCCATCCCCGCTACCTTATGTCCTTCCCAATAGACATTAATTATGCTTCCAAAAGTCACAACCAACCAGAAATGTTCGAAAAGATTGCCTTTAATAAGCGAAAAGATCGAGGACATCTCCCATTAAAATGAATATATAGACAAATATTATGGGACCTGGTAATTTCTTTTGCCTGCATTTTGAATTTGCAAAAAATAAATAAAAAGATATTGGCTCTTTTAGATTTTTAAAGGCTTCATCATAGTAACAGTGCAATACTATACTAGCTTGTTGTCATCCATGAACGTGTCACCCATAGAGGCCTTGACGTCATGTCCCTCTTTAATATTGTGCATATGTTAGATGTCATCTTTGAGAATCTACTCGGATATGGGAATGTTAATATGTGGTATTAGTCATTATTCAACATACATATTCGAAAAGATTGGCATTAATAAGAGAAAATATTGAGAACATCTGTCATTAAAATGAATTAACCCAAAATCTATGCAAGATCATATTGTCATCCTCCGACGTTGCTTTTAAATACTTATTGTCATTTCTCTCTATCATCAAAGAGTTGGGATTTAGGGTGCCTTCGTTCTAATGTTCCTGGTCATGGACATGTAAGACAACTTACATATTCAAATGAGGCCCAAATGAAAGAAGAGCGACTGTTTTTATGTGACGTGAGCTTTGTTCCAAAAAAAAACTATGTTGTCCAATAGAAACTCAGACAGGGAAAAAAAAAAAGAACAAGTACCTTCTGGTTGGTGTTCTCCCTGTATTCGATGCTTTGGTTGGTTGAAAATACTGCCTGGAGATTTGTTTGTTGATCTTCTTTGTTTTCTTGCTGGGAGTTGTAATGGATTTTTAGGTCACGTGAAACATACTTCTTTGTTGAAGTATATAGTTTCTTCCAACAACACAGATTTGGGAAGTGTATTGAATTTTGTAGATCACACAAGACCTTGTCTTCGTCAGGGTCGTTGCACTTACCGTGGCTTGTAAAGTGATCTGTGATGTTCGTAAATGATGCAAAATATTAACGATTCACGAATGTACTCAGAAGTGGGTAACAAACACTGTATGGGTGGATAAAAGGACATATTATCACTACAAAAGTTTCTATTTCAAAGTTTGTTGAGCTACTTCCAGGTGTGGTAACAGACTTGACAGAAAGCCATGTTCTTTGTCAAAGTTTGTTCGCTTTCCTTTGGATGTAGTTACAGACTCCACATATTTGGTGTTAGCTCCGAACATTCCAGACCTTTCTGTGGGTCGCCATATATACCACCACTATGAAAAAAGATATATTTTGATGCGAATTGCAACATTTGATACACTTGCTAGACCTGTGCTGATGCGATCTCCAGCATTTGATACACTTTCCAGATCTGTGCTACCGGAAGAAGTCATGTACTTCAACAGAAGAAAAATTTGCAGCTAGCTTGGACATTCCCTCCAATTTACTGTAATAAAACAAAGAAGTTCAACGTGCAAATATTCAGGAAGGATTTTCAACCAATCAGATGATCGAATACAGGGAGAATAACAGTCACAACATATTTGAAATTATTTTGTGTCCCATAGTTGATGTCACATAAAACGACTCCCTCAACTTTGAATTGGGCCTGAATCACATTTCTAAGTTGTATCGGATGTCAATGGTGAGGAACATTACAAGGAAAGCACCTTAAACCCCAATTTTGCGACGCTAGAGGGAAACTAATACTTAACAAAAAATGGAATGTTGAATAACCAGCCATTGCAAGCAACCCATATCTAGAAGAGACAAACTATTAAAAAAACTAGGATAGATATAGTTGGAAACACCAATTAAGTCTAAGACCCAAAATTGATATTCAACTCATTTTTTGCGAATAAAGCATTTGATCGTCCAAAAAACTGTCAACAAGCTTCATCATTGTACATATTTTTTATTGGTCAACAATAGGCCAAATGGCAATCATTATGGCAAATAATGCCAGTTGTATTTTAAAACCTTTAATAGCCTTTAGTTATTTGGCAGTTATGTGCCTTGTGCCTTACGTTGAGCAGGAAGGGGTGATTGGTCTTGTCAGTACACCACAAGTTGCCTTGTAGGAAACAAGAATCCTTCGATATTTCACACAATTTAATTTGAGTGTTATCATGCGTCTTGTCGATCTCTTGCTTCAGTGTGGGTGTAGTCCTCTTGTTAGTAACTCGGCTCCTAGCGAGTTGGATTCATCTGGAATCCTTGGTCCAGATAGGTTAGGTAGCGTTAGGGTTATCACTGCACCTATCACTTGGGGAGATCATGAGTCCTAATGAGGGGATCATGGCATGCCCTATTGGATAGAGGCGAATGATAACTTGGCCGGAGTCTGTGCCTTTCGTGTGAGTGTTGTTGATCATTGTAAGTTGCTATTTGTGCATGGGTTGAACGCCTTCATGTGTTAGGTTACCCGCCACCGAGGTTCTAGTTAACTAGCCGTCGAGGTCGTTATGTCGGGATGGGGATGTTGTCATTTAGCTTGCAAGTGTAGTCATGTTTGTGTCGAGCAGGTAGTCGTTTCTCCTTGTTGCTTTACGCATGTTTCTCCCAGTTGCTCTTGTGCCAGTCCGTGGAATCATAGTTGTCTATTGCTTGTTCTGTGGGTGTGGTGCTCGCCGTCAGATGTGTAGTTTAGTTGTAATTATTGTTGTCATCTTGTTTAATAATAATAATAATAATAATAATAATAATAATTGCAATTTATTCTTCGCTTGTAGTCATAATGAAGGGGGTTCGTTACATATGGTATCAGAGAGAGGTTCAACCCTATGACTGTGGAATGCCAAGCTTTCCACTGTAGTAAACCCTTTAGTTTTAACCTAGGGCTAATTAAAACCTTAACGTATCCATGTGGTCATCTCGATTGGAGGATGCCACAGAGTTTTGTGGCATGGAGTCGTGGAAGGAGGTACGACACCTCTAGAGGTGCTTGCACCTTCAGAGTCTAACCCCCAAGGGTAACAAGAAGTCCTTGGGATAGAGTCGATTGTTGTAAGGGATGATGATGGTCTGACAAGGTCCTTCCAGAGATTGTCAGAGGGCTTGATTCACCATCTGTACTGAGATAAGGCTAGGACACCTGTACCCTGGAGGGTCCATAGCACACCCAGCCCGTACTGTTAGTATTCATTGAGAATTCGAGAAGGTCAAATTTCTGAGTTCTTTGGTGCCCCGGACGGCGCAGCCGCCGCAGAATGGTGGGAGAGTATGGCGATGTTCTTTGCGCTTTGCGATATACCTCCAACATGAAGGTATGAATCGTTGTCTTTCAGCAAAAGGGGAACGCTCTTCTATGGTGGAAGATACTCCTGCTGCATTTGAACATGGTCGTCGAAGACGTGTCATGGGAATTGTTCTAGGAATGTTTCTGAGAGTGGCTTCTATCGGAGGAATTAATTGAGCATCATCTCAACAAGTTCAATGCCTTACAACAGGGCGGTCATATGGTGCTCGAGTACGAGGCTCATTTTTGGAGTTGTTTTGCTATGCTTCGCACCAATTTTCTAAGAAATTTAAGGTCAACAAGTTCATGTTGGGCCTGAATGTTAGGATTCAGCTTCTACTTCATGTACCAAGATTACTAGACCAAAGAAAGTGTGTTGGAATGTGGAGAGCCACATTACGAGTACGAATGCCCCGTGGAGAGGACTAGAGCACCTGTATTGGCTGGACCCACTAGCGCGGGATATTTGGGCAAGGCCCATCGGATTCATGCAGCGGTGAATAACCACCTGGCAGAGCCCTAGTCGACTGTCCTCCAGACGTCAGGTACCATCGCTGAACAGAACCTTAGTATTGATAGATATCGGTGTTATCAAGAGTTTCGTCTCTGGTGCAACACTAAAAAGGATCAAGGTAAAGGCAGTCGAACAGGATGATTTTATGTTTCTAGAGATGGCTCCGGGATCCAACCAGAAGGTTTAGGAGGAAAGGTTACAAGATGTACCCTTAACTTGGTAGAGTTTGTCACTAGGGTTGACCTATACGTCACGATCTTAGGATCTTTTGACATCGTAATCGGTATGGACTGGATGGAATCGCATGAGGCGATAATCAACTGTAAGACGAAACTGTTGATATTGGCCGATGATGAGGGACAAAGATGCGTGATTGTAGGTTGGAACCAGGGAGTTTCCCTGAGGTTCATATCTTCCTTGCAGCTACGGAAGAGCATGCGCAAGGGGTGTAAGTTGTATGCGATCCTTGCGTTAAACGAAAAAGGAGCAGCTGAAGGTTTAGAACACCTTCCACAGGTGAGAGAGTTGTGGACGTATTCCCTGATAAATTACTTGGGATGCCTCTGGAGAGGGAATTGAAATTACCATAGACCTAAAACGGGGGACTGAAATGATAGAGAGAAGGTCTTATCGTATGTCGACCTAGGAGTTACAGGAGTTTAGAATTCAACTGAAGGAGTGGCTAGACCTAGGACTTATACGTTCGAGTGTGTCACCGTGGGATGTGCCTGCTATTGTCATACGAAATAAGGATGGATCATGGAGACTCTGCATTGACTACCATCAATTGAACAAGGCAACGATCAAGAATCAGTATCTGTTCCTGAGGATTGATGATCTGCTTGATCATATGAAGGGTGTGATGATGTTTTCAAGGATTGATTTGCGATCAGGGTATCACCAGCTACAAATCAAGGGGATGACGTCGCTAAGACCGTCTTTAAGACGAGGTTTGGACATTATGAGTTTATTGTTTTACAGTTGTACTGACAAACGCCCCTGGGGTATTTATGAGTTTGATGAATGGGGTGTTCCGCGAGTACTTGGACAAGTTCATCCAAGTATTCATTGATGGTATTTTGATTTACTCTCGGACAATGGAGGAGAATGACGAGCACTTGCGCTTGGTACTACAATGTCAATGAGAGCACAAATTGTATGGGAAGTTGTCCAAATTCTTGTTTTATCAATCGAAGATTCACTACTTAGGGTATGTCATCTCTGACGAAGGTATTGTTGTGGATCCAACAAAGGTCGAGGATATTATGGAATGGCATGCACCGACGAATGTATCGAAAGTGCGTAGCTTCATGGGTTTAGCAGGATTCAATCGACAGTTTGTCGAGGGATTTTTGAGGATAGAAAATCTGATTACGGAATTACAGAAGAAGAACGAGAAGTTTTCTTGGACCGATAAATGAGTGGAAGAATTTTAGAGTCTCAAAGATCTATTGACAACGACACCGATACTTAATGTCCCTGACATGGACGCAGACTTATTGGCGTGAACTGGTGCATCAAAGGAAGGCTTAGGCGGAGTCTTGATGCAAGATGGTCGGGTGATTGCTTACATTTCAAGGAAGTTGAAAAAGCATGGGGAGGACTATGCGACACATGATTTGGTTTTGTTAGCAATTGTTTATGCCTTGAAGGTTTAGAGACACTACCTTGTTGGAAAAATTTTGAACTAAAGACAGACCACTGTGGACAACAACACATCTTTACGCAAAGCGACCTGAACGTGCGACAATGGCATTGGTCGGAATTGCTTAGTGAGTACAATTTTGATATTTCTTACATAAACAAAATAGTGAACCGAGTGGCAGATGCATTGAGTAGGAGACCATGCATCTTTTCGGTGTTGCCTCTTCAGATGATCTATGTAAAAAGATTCTAACTTTACAACGCAACGATGACTGGTACAAAGAGGTCAAGGATTTTATCGAACAAAACACAATGATGGTACCAAGATTTGAAGGATTTACGTTGGACGACAATGGACTACTGAGATTTAAAAAATGAATTTACGTACCACCAAACGACGCGTTTAGGAGTTTGATCCTAAAACGAGGCTCACAGAGCAGTGTACATGGCTCACCCAGGAGTCACAAAGATGAGGGAGGACCTTAAACCCTTATTCTTGTTGAGGGGAATGAAGGCAGACATAGTTAACTATGTGGCAAGATGTCTAGAATGTCAGTAGGAAAATGCTGAACATAGACATCCAACAAGATTACTACAACCACACGCTATTCCAGAATCGAAATGGGAGGTTATTTCGATGGATTTCATTGTTGGATTTCCACTGACGGGAAGGAGACACGAATCGATTTTTGTGGTACGATGCATCAGGCACCTGACATAGCTAGAGTTTTCATTAGTGATATTGTGAGGTTCCACGGCATACCTAAGTGGATTATAGTTGATCAAGGATCGATGTTTACTAAACGCTTTTGGACTAGTCTCCAAGAGGCCTTGGGAACCCAAATTAACTTTCATACTGTGTATCACTCGGAGACTGACGGGCAAACCGAACGAATGAACCAGACCTTGGAATACATGTTGCGCATGTATGTGATGGACCAATAGAAGAATTGGGAAAAATTCTTGCCACTGGTAGAATTCGCCTATAACAACAATTACCAAAGCACCATTAAGATGGAGCCCTTCGAGTTTCTTTATGGGCAACCGTGTCAGACACCTTTGAGTTGGTATAGCCTTGATGATAGGGTCCTAGTGGGACCGAAAGTGATCCAAGAAATGAAATATTAAATGAAAACTATAAGACAAAGGATCAAGGAAGTGCAGGATCGACATAAGAGTTATGTTGATGCGCGTTGTATTGACCATAGTTACGATGTGGCGATCGAGTATTTTTGCAGCTGAAACTGCATAAGAGTTCGATCAAGTTTGGAAAAGGGAATAAACTATATCCTAGGTTCGTGGGATCCTACGAGATTGTGGAAAAGAGAGGCCCGTGGCCTAATGACTAGCCTTGCCTGATTCTTGAGGAGTATGCACGATGTCTTTCATGTCTCTGTTTGAGACATTATGATTAGTGATCCTACACATGTTTTGACTTGAGCACCTTGCGGGTGTCAGATGAGGGTGCACTCACGGCTGAGCTGATTCGCATCCTAGATCATTGCATTTGATAGCTATAGCGTCGAACAGTAGACGAGGTCAAGGTCCAGAGGGACAACTATAGTCTGCACTCAGCGACCTCAGAGGACACATGTGATATGCGCCAACAGTTTCCTTTTTTGTTAGATAGATAGACTTATAATATTGTGATACACGTTATTTTGGCACTTTTTACTGTGAAACTTCAGGACAAAGTTTATCCCAAGAGGGGTGTATGTAACATCCCACTCTTCCGCGCACTGAGCGAACTTATTCTTTGAGGACACTTTCTTGCAAGTGATCCAGGTTATTATACTATTGGCCTTTTATTATGATTATGAGGCATTATGGATGTGATTATATGTTATTTTGTTGTATTGACATAGGTAGGTTCTATTGACTCAGTTCTCTTGAGTGTGCAGGATTTTGGACCTCGAGGATGTAGAGGCATCGATGAAACCCTTGGACTACGGATCGAGTCAGGGAGTGGACTATTGTGTCTTATTGTTGTATATATGACATATGTGAATATGATTAGATGTTATGATTATGGATCTCATTTCTAACATGATTCATTAATTATGCAGGCTAACGATATCTTTCCGATCGGACTCACATGTGGATTAGAAGGGTCATGCACGACTACCAGCCCTGCCACAGCCTAATCGCACTCTTGTCATGGCTCGAACTGTAGGTTAACAACTACCTAGTTCTAGAAGACCCACAATGTCGTGAGGGAATACTGCAACAGTCGCTCACGATGATTCTAAGGGATGCGCAATAATGCAGGGGCCTTATTCCCTAGAGGCCCTTAGTCTCCCACATGATCACCTAGCGGAGTATTGACTCGAGGGTTTTTTTATGTCTACCAAGTCAGTCAAGAGGTGAGTGGCACCCTTGGAGCACGTAGTGTGTCCTGAAGAGCACGTCGCGCAAGAAAAATGAAAAGAGGCGAGTGGCACCCTTAGAGCACGTAGTGCATCCTGAAGGGCATGTCACATAAGGGAAACAGAGTGAGGCGAATGGCACCCTTGGAGCACCTAGCATGTCCTGAAGGGCATGTCGCATTTTTAACTAATAAGAGAATAAATCTAGATGGTCTTATAATGAATAATGTGAAAATAAAGATTTAAAACAATTTCCCTAATAAAATGTCGCCCGACCTAGGAAAATAAAATCTAGGTCTAAGTGAAACTTGTGATATATATAT
>ML779413.1:132032-164355 GCA_009831015.1 Picea engelmannii
AACCATCTTCTTTTCATCATCAAAAAACATTATTCAAGGAGGATCCTTAAACATTAGGGGTTTCATTTTCTATGAATTCATTTAAAATACTTTTGTTTCTCATTTATTGAACACACAATATTGCTTTTACCTTGCTTCATTCTTTTTCCCTTTCGTTGCTTCAAACTTTCTTCATTGTCCTTATTTCTTTTCTTTTCAATATTTCCTTGCCTCTTTCTTCTTTTGTTCATGCAAGGGAATCCATCTTATTTAACTTTATTTTACCATCCCCTTCCATCTTCTATCATTCTTCTATTTCCTTCACTACATTACCTTTGTCAAATTCTTTCTCTTGACACACTTGATCAAAAAATTGTCTTCTACTTGCTTTAGATCTTTGTCATGATATTTTTCAAGTCTTCATGATATTTTTCTTAGTGGTAAATGATTCCTACATACAATTTCGAATAAAATTTGTCTATTGTGGGAATGTCTATTTACAACATAGACTCAACTTGTGACTTTAGTTGGTCAAACTAAATGTCACCACAATGACAACTCAATTATTTTAACAAGAATTACATTAATGCATTTTCATGACATGACAATCTCTATATACTTGACTTGACTTTGACAAGATTTAATTATAACTTTCATTTCAACTTTGAAACTTTGAATGACTTTCACTCACAGAACTTGATTTTACTATGGCTTTACAAACACTTCATTACATGACCAAGATCTTTGAACTTACATTTAGACTTGAATTTGACTTGATATTAATAAATTCTCAATCTTTATTGACTTAATTGTTACTCAATAACTCAAATTCTCAAATCTATATTGAATTTTTTGGACTCACTTAACTAAATTTCCATCAACTTTAAAGACTCAAGACCTTGCACTTATTTAACATTTACAATTTTTTAGGATCTTAAACTAAGACATAGATCCTCTATGCAATCTTTAAAAAAACATTGATATTAATAATCTCTCAATATTTCTTGACTTAATTATGACTGAATAACTCAAACTCTCAATTCTATTCTGAAATTTTTGGACTGACTTAACTAAATTTCCATCAAATTTAAAGACATAAGACCTTGCACTTATTTAACATTTACAATTTTTTAGGATCTTACACTAAAACATAGATCCTTTGTACAATATTTAAAAAAACATTGCTATGTACAAACTTAGGAAAAACATTGTTTTTTTATGAACTTAATCTTTACCAAAGATTTTTATTTACTTGAACTCTTCATATCTACTTGATTTCATGACATAATTTTCATTGGCCATTTTAAATACTTCATTATAGATCAACTTGATTTCATCACATAATTGTCACTATACTATGCATGTATAAAATAAAACTTCCACTTCCAATTGTTGCAAGTGAAATGAATATCTCAAATTAAAAAAATACATTTATTCAATGATTCCCTTGAACCATTCATGTATAAAATAAAAATTCACTTTGCAATCGTTGCAAGTGAAATGAATATATCAAATTACCTTTATGGAGTGGGCTAACTCAGAGCAATCTTCCCACCCGAGTTATTTTTTAGACAGGTTCTCCAGCGATGTGGTTTTAAATTTATGGCCAATCCAGAGCTCTGATCAATTTTTTGAGTATCTGGATTGGTTTAAAATGGGGTAAAACCCCTAGGTGAGGTTTTAAAATACATGGAATTTTGATCCATGTAAAACTCATAGTACCTCTAAAAATATGGTAGAATTCAAGCCTTTTTTTTTACCGGAAAAGTGGGTCTGTTTTCTCTCGAGTTAGCCTACTCCTTACCGTTATTCAATGAATGCTACACCATTCAATGAATTATACGCCTCTTTTTAATCTAGCTACCTATTAACTCTTTCCAGCGATGTTGCCTCTCTGATTTTAGTTCTAGCTGATCAGTGGTCATTGTTGCTCATTGTTCATTGCCTCATGATTGAGACTGAAAACCGGCTCTCAAGTTACAATAGAAAATACTTCTCTCCACATTGAATTTCTTCATAACGATGCATTCAGTCAACCATGCCCATTTTTTTCTCTACGTATATAATTATAATGCCAGCATTAAGCAAAATAATGTAGTTGAATTTCAAGTCCCTCAATGGATGGACAATTGTCATAGTTGTGGATCCTTCTTGCGCTAGCTTCACATGGAGCAGTCGCAACAACATCCACTATCTTTGACCAGCCACCATAATTTTCTTGAACTACCACACTATTAGACAGCAGAAGTAAAACAGAGAATAAACGAGCTAGATTAAACATGCATCAAGCCAAGAACAACAAACACACAATTGACTTAGTGATTTATGTGGAAACCCAATGCGGGAAAAAACCACGAGCAATGATAATCGGTATTCTTTTATTCAAGGGAGAATTACAGTAACCAACTGAGGAATACAACCATCATCTCTTCTCATACACACAACACCTCAGTATTGCGTCTTTCTCTCACACACTCACTACACATTGCACTCTCACACCTCTATGGGTATACTCATATATATAACATCTATCACTCAGTTACAAAGACTAAACATGAATAGATCACATAGTTACACAATCAGTTCATAAATAGATTGCATGCATGCGCATTAACATAGTTGCATGCATGTGCATGTGACCACATGAGGAAATTCATTGGCATGTTTCCAACAATCTCCACCTTGAAAACAATTTATCTGATATATCACGCCCTTAATTAATTCATCATCTTTTATGCAAACCAAGAGAAGCCAAACACCATCACATCTCTGCAACTTCTCTAACAATACTGTTACGTGAACATGCTTGCATGATTCACTCCAGCATGGACCATTCTATCTCCATCAGTAACCTATCTAATAGACCGATGCACTTTTCCAAATCTCATGAATTATAACCACAGACCAAATCACTACAACCATTGTAGGTGATACTTGTGCTTCTATGTTTGAAGCACCCATTTCCATGCTCTTCACCTGGTTTTTCCATGTGTCTACTGACAACACCAACTATATACGAAATGCCAACCATTTCTCAATCCAATCATCAAACTTTCTACTAGCATATAATACTCGAGACATATAACCCTTTTCTTCTTCATCAATTATGACATAAACCTGAGGAGAAATTACAATGGAAATCCAAAGGGATTTTACCAGTTTCACATTATTCATACTGAATTTCCTGAGCATCTTCACCACATGCTTCTGTTTTGATAACCAAGATTACCATATTTTCCGTCTCTATGTATTTCCATGCCCAAGATTTATTTTGCTGCTCCCATATCCTTCATAACAATCGTCCTAACCAACAGATCTAACCTATTGATCTCGACCATTCTTGTGCTTGCAACAAGCATAACATATAACACTAAGATAATGAATATACTATAAACACACTGGTTATACTCACTTCTTGTAAGATTTGGCTCACCATGAAGGAATCAAACATCTTGTACCATTTTCCTAACATTCTTCAGGCCATACAATGGTTTTTGAGTTTGCAAACAAATCTTCTATTGCGATTATGAACTAACTATTCTGGTTGTTCTATTTACATCCCCTTATCCAAAAACCTCCATGTAAAATAGTTTTAATATCTAATTGTACTATCACAACCAATGATAACACAACATGAATAGAAACAATATTTTAACAACTCGTGAGAAACTTTCATGGAAATCAATACCTTCCAAATACCCTTCTTCTACCAGCCATGCTTTGAACCTTTCATATTTTACTATATTAGATTTTATAAAAGGAGATTCATCAAACACTGCATCTTTGTCCATGATGATTTTGTGGGTAGTAGGATCCCACAGTCTGCACCCCTTAACATAATCACCATATCAAATATCTACCTATTTGATCTGGGTCCTACTTAGAAAGCTGATAAAAAACCATAAGCATCACAATCGAATAATTTAATATTTGAGTAATTACCAGATGACCTATTCATACCTCTTCCTGAATATTTATTTCATTTGCAACCAATGGTGACAAATTTACCAGATAGCACAATTGATTATGTCCACAACTATTGCTGCAACTTGGCATTACTGAACATGCCTATTTGATCCTGATGCAGGAGCATCACCAACAAAGAGCAAGTGGAAGACATCTCAGTGCACTAGCATGCATTTTGAAATGATGATTTTTAATTAAAGAAGGGCATCTCACGCAAATATCTTGAAAAGATTGAAATTAAAGAACCTCTTTAATGTTTTAGAGTTCGACGATAGCATGAGATTGATGGGAAATGTATTTTCTTTTAATGTGGTAGATTGCAGTACAGATTCCATGCATTTGCTCTTATTTGTCTGTCTCAAACATTTATTGTAATAAATCCTTAGTAGTTGAAAGATTTTATTTCGATAGGATAACATTAAGGTAGTCGGAGGGAAAATCTCTATGAGTCCTCGTATGTATAAATAAATGTATTGTTTCCCAATTGAGGATGTTGTTGAAATTTGGCTGAAGATTATTTTTAGCTGAAAGTTGTTGAGAGCTGTTGAAGAGTATTGTAGCTGAAGTTTATTGTTGCTGAAAGTTGTTGCAATTTAACTGAAGGTTATTGTTGTTGGAGAGTATGTATGAGCCCATGTACACATAGAATTTGAATGAATATAACATAAAATCTTTGGTCCAAATGTTTGTTGTTGTTGTTATTGTGTCTATCTGAATGAATGAATGGTAGGCTTTCTATTAATTTGCAATTCTTTGTTATTACTTGTTCTTATGTTATGAATGCATTTACATAGTTGAATGTATGAATTTATGAGATATTAGATAAGTTTCAATTGTTTCTCTTCTACGAGCCTGTGCAAGGAGTGCATAGTGTTCGTAAGGTGTGTGTTTATAGAGTCTACTTCAACTCAGAATCTCAGAAGAGATAACATGAAACTTTTGTATGCAAGGAGTGCACAAGTTTCCGCAAGGTGTGTGTTGACAGAGTCTGTTTGGACTCAGAAATCCAGGAGGGATAGCTTGAAGGTGTGCATAGGAAAAAATGCGCTCAGAGTCATATTGTTTAGGAGGAACAATTGAGCCATATAAAAATTGTTACAAGGAGTGCACAGTAAACCATCAAGGTTAAGTTGAAAGAAACATGTTCCAAGGTGTGCACAAGATTGATATTTGATTAAGTATCAAAGAATTCATTCAAAGAAGTTTAGGGTGTCGAAGAGGAACAAGTCCAAGAGAGATAACTTGAAGCTTGTATGGAAAGTGTGCATATTGTCTGCAAGGAGTGCATGATAGGGTCTTTTGACTCGGGAGCTCAGTAGGAGTAGCGTAAGTTTGTTTGAAGAAGAGTGTAAGAAATTGGTGCAAGGTGTGCCCAATCATTCACAAAGAAGCTAATCGTGGAATAAAACATGTTGCAAGGCATGTGCAGGGTCAAAATTCGACTAAGTGTCGAAGAAGTGTTCTAAGGAGTCAAAGTGTTTGAGGAAGAACAAGCTCAAAAGAGGTAGCGGTGAGACTTCTTCAATAGGGAGGAACCATTGGAGATTTCCCCAAATTAACTAACAAGATCTACTTAGGAGGAAGCAAGATCGTTCTAGACCATCAGATCTGGGAGAGCTGCATGGAGGTTAGCCGTGGAGTCTTTCGACACTTTGTGGTTCAGAGTATTTTGAAGTGTTGAGGAGCGGGGAGAACCGAATTCCTCAAGCCGCAAATAAATCCTTAGTCGTTGGTTGCGATGAGGATACATGGTAGCAGATTGGAGAATTCAGAAGGTAGGGCTCCAGAAGTTCGTGCGGAGAAAAAGTCGAATTTTGGTGAGGTCACGAAGTCGAGGAGATCTGGACTGTCGAATCCAGAGAAGACACGTGGTGGAGATCCACGAGCTTTGGAGGAAAAATCCTTCGGAGGAAAGGCAAAGGAGGACTATTCAAAAACTCCCGAAGGTTGGACTAGCGGAGAATATTGTGGTCATAGATCGAAGGAGGACGTGCGTCGTCAGATCGCATGACCTAGAGGTGTGCATCTGGAAGAAAGGTAAGATAAATCCTAGTCATTGATTGCGTGGACACGTGGTGTCATCTCTGTCACTTCGGTGATAGAGTATTTCAGAGGAAAAAGGAGTTGTAGAATTTGGAACTCCCGAATGCCGAAGTCTGAAATAAATCGCAGTCGTTGGCTGTCGGAGGAGCATGAACCATTGATCTGGTCTATGTGAGTTTGTTGGTTCAGAGTTCGTTGACAAAGGGGTTAGGTGCATCCAAATCGGCCGAAGCCTGAAGTTGTGAAAGGGGCGGGCCTAAGGTTATATCCCATGGTCGTATGAGAAAAAGAGCCTAGCGGAGGAGCTAGCGCTCGCAGTTTGTGTTCCCAAAAGTGTCAGAGAGCAGGGTCGCGAATGAATTGAACCTGCATGGTAACAAACAAGGGGCATGTGTAACTGATTCAAGGGTCTATTGGAGGCCCGAAGAGCTAATTCGGCTCAAGTATTTGAAGATCCTTGACTAGGAGGTTGGAAAACCCCGAGAGAGAAGGGGGGACTGCATAAGATCCCAACTTCCTTGCAATACTTTCCAAGTTCCATGGATATGATCTTACCTTCATCATATATTCTCAAACACTTGATTGACCTTCCAACACATCAACCTATCTACAGACCCACTTTTTTACATTGGACACATTGCTCCACCTCGAAATTTGCATTCAAACAACTTTGACCAAATCCGGTCAAACCGGCCAAGTAAGCCTTCACCGCTTACCTCCAGACCCATTTACAATGGAGTTCACCAAGGCTTTTCTAGGCTTCATTACATGCAATTCATGGACATAATACCACAGGATACCCAAAAAACATGGACCTGAAAAACCACTTGCTTTGGCCTAAAAAAACGGATTTAACTCATTAACCCTTTCACTGAGTCAAGGTTAACCCAACATACATGCCCCTCCACATATTCAATCTACCTAAATCTATGTCTAGACTTTTCATAGGAGACCTGATAAACTAGGGGTACGCATGCCTATCTAGATCTTACAGACATATGTCAATTTACATGTAATCATTGCCTTGTTGTACGAGCAGATCCTACATGTTGAGCTTCCATAGCTCACAGTTAAGTGTCCACCTCAAACTTAGAACTCTACACTCTCCATTAATACAAAAAACCCCAAAGTGCAACTTATAAATCTAAGCTCTTTAGAATATGTGGAGGAAACAATCTTGAAGTTCAAAATTAAACCCAAAAAATATTAGTTAAAAGATTTAAACCCAAAATATATATAATATATTTATATAAACATTTTACTTAAAAGAACCTTCCACCTCACTTTTAGAAGCAATTCTTTAATAAAACGAATCTTGTGCTTTCAAAAAAAAATTGTACATAGTATATGACAAAAAAGCATCCTTCCATACTTCATGCATCTACGTGGAGTTCTGTGCACCTTCTGTCCACCAAATAGGTGATACACCACGACTTCCACCGGGTATCGTACGAAGAAAAAAAAGAAGTGATCAACGACTTTCCATAACTTGTGTTCAAAGCATATACATCGAGCTGTCTGAGACGAACTTCAATATGAATAGCCTCTCACGGTCATCGCGGCTACGCTGATACACTCAATGAAACCATTTTCATATATTGGTCTTTTTATATAGTTTGTGTTTTTATATGGTTTTAGATGATCATGACAACATTGTATTATTTAGAAATTCTTGAAGGGGAAATTACATTCAATGAAACCATACCATTTTCATATATTGGTTTTTTTATATACTTTGTGTTTTTATTTAGTTTTAGATGATCATATCAATATGACAACATTATATTATAATAAGATAGTAACTTCAATTATCTTCATGAGTATCTCCAATAATATCTCTATAAATTTTATGAAAATTTTATCCTTAATTTCTTTCTTCCGTTTTATTTTTAATTTATATACCAATTTTCTTTCTTCCGTTTTATATTTAATTTATATATAAACTTTTATATGCGGTTACATTATTAACATATCACAAGTAAGACTTTAATAAAATTTCCAACTCTTTCGAGTATAATTGCTATTAAATCCAAATCCAAGATATATAGCTATGATTAAATTTATATGGTAGTTACCTTAAATCTTGGTGGTTTATCGATAAAAACAAACTCTTTGTGCAACAATATTGCCTATGGTGGTTTATCGATAAAAACAAACTCTTTGTGCAACAATATTGCCATTGTGTTTCAAGCTTAAAGTGTGATAAAACTCATCGTTTTTCCTTCCTTTATTTAGCTTCTCATTGTTCCTAAATGAGATCGGTTTTCCTATCACTTCCATAATCATTTCCTTTCCTTCTACACGCTTGTTGGGTTGGTTAGTGCCTACATTAATAATATTTTTACCAAATATTTTGACAACTAGGCATTGAAAAGCCATAAATATTGAAAATTCGCAGGTTCATAGATAATAATATTTGGAAATGGAATGAAAAGTAACTAATGAAAATGAGTATATATTGGGAAATGTGAGAGGGAGGGTAGATATATTTTTTACATACCAAAAATTCAAGGCGTTTTATTGAACAAAGAAGTAGAGTACAAATAAATACATGAGGATATTTTGACAACTAGGCATTGAAAAGCCATAAATATTGAAAATTTTCAGGTTCATAGAAAATAATATTTGGAAATGGAATGAAAAGTAACTAATGAAAATGGGTATATATTGGGAAATGTGAAAGGGAGGGTAGATATATTTTTTACATACCAAAAATTCTAGGCGTTTTATTGAACAAAGAAGTAGAGTACAAATAAATACATGAGGATTCTTTTAATATAGATAACTACCTTGAACAAAGAAGTAGAGTACAAATAAATACATGAGGATTCTTTTAATATAGATAACTACCTTGATCCATCATGAAATATCTCAACCTCACACCCAACTAGGAATCCTCTACTTGGAGAGAATCTCTCGAATCCAACTAGTTCCAACCACTTCCTACAACTTAGGAAACAGATAGAGACCAACTCTACCTAATCATGGCCAATAATCATAACAACCTGAACTATGATCACATCAAAGACAAGTGGGAGTTACATATCCCAACACTCCCCCTTAACGACTACTTGTCTTTACCATGGTCATGTCAAGTCTTCATCATCACCAAGTCCCTTGAGTCAAGGCACCTCTTGATGAGAAAATTCTATGTCTGGCCCAACCTGGTACATTTTCTTCATACCTCGATCATGCATCACCAAAATGCCAAAGTCCATATAAAGAGACAATTATCCACCATAATGCATGGGTCATCAGTCGTTGTAAGTGATGGTATAGTAGGATGTCCTTTAGGTACATGGTTCATTCAACCTTATGATGAACTCCCCCTGAATGCAAAACTCATAGTCTCTAGTAACCTCCTAGAGTCCACTCATAGAGCATGCAATCAACCTGAAGTTTTAACGAACTCTATAATAGAGATTTTTGCACTACAAATCAATAGGGATACATGACAAAGGGGTATGCATGACTAGTGAGGTCTTACAACAAGGTACATACATTACATACTCCATCCCATTGAGATACTAGGTATAAGCTCAAACATTTCAAGGACCAATAAATCTAATCAATAAACATCACATCATAGACTTGCTACAAAAGTGTGACTCATATTGATGTATGGTCATGAGTCTTTTTATTCAAATCAATTCATACAATTTACATTATTTGTCCACAATCATCTTGTGGATTTTTCACCTCTTCTTCTTCCGCACTTCTGCCATTGTCACTAGCTTCCCTTGGACTAATCTCTTTGTTGTTATCCAAAACAAAATCTATGTTCTTCCTGCTTACCATTCCAACTCAAACTTATGTCTTCTATCAAACCATGGTTTCTATAGCAAGAACAATGCAACTCACTTCCACCACAAAACCAAAAAAATGTTCATGCTCCTCCATTCACTTATGGAATTGTTGAATTCATACTGACTAGGAATCAACCGTACCTTTGGGCCAAACACTGGTAACATGACTGTAAAGATTGAGAAACTGGCCATTCGAGTCAATCATATGCCAATTCATCAAACAATTTACCATAAATACACAATTATGGGTAACATGTAGTTAAACCTTCTTTTCCAGCTACCACACCCTTTACTGAGCAGACTCAGGAATGATTTTACATCACAAAATATTTCCATGTAGCAGTGCAACTCATCAAAAAGAGATAATATAGTCTTCCTCCTCTACATTGTTTACATGTTTTGAGTCTTCATATGCATATTTGACCTTTGGACCTTCAATCAGTATCAATTCAATATTTTGGATTCTACAAAATCACTACATTCATATTGAGTTAGCTATGAACAACATAAATACTACTAATTTCAAAAAAATCATTGATATTTTTTAGAGTTTCCACACTGCATCTTGCAATTGTTAAATTGGTCAAATCTAACAATATATCACACATTAAGTTGTTATTGGAGGATCAATTTTTTTTTATTTCATGAGCTGGGAAAGAAAGAAGGTAGAGTATTGATGACTCACGAAGTACAAAGTCGCGAGATTATCTCGGTCATTCGATCATGAGAAGCAAAGGGTCATTGACTTGACTTCAAAATTTTTGGGAATCGAGACTTCGCGGATCTCGTCGACAAGCGCATCCATAGCCTGAAACCCCAAAGTGTGAAACCAAGATTTCATGATTTCGCGGATCGGAGGTTTTCTCGGAGCAACATCTCTTTCTCCCGAAACGCGAAATCACAAAATCTCCCGGGAATTGGACCCACGATCTTAGTGCCCGGTCACAAAGGAAGCAGGTCTAGAAAAGAGGGCTAGCATTCATTGCATAGTCGACAGTTTGTATGGTCGAGGGAAAGATTGTGGTCATCCATCTCGAAGAAAATATGACCGTTGATCTCAGTCACCATTTTGCGATTTTCGGCATCACGATATCGAAGTCAATATGGGGTGAGAAACTCACGAAATGAGAAACCCCGAAATATCATGCAGGACAAGCATGAGGTCACAACCCACAATCACATGGAAGGTGGGCCTAGAGAAAGATCAATGCTTGTTTAATCATCAGATGGCTAAAGTTGGCTAAGGAGATGATCCTGGTCATCATTTTGAAAGCAGATCCAACTGTTGATTTGGGCATCACGATTTTGCGAAGAAGGGCATTGGGGATCTTGAAGACAAGTGATGTGGGAATCCCCGAAAGGCGAAATCCTAAAAATTCTTTGGAGAGAGGCTCCAAGTCATGGCCGTGGGTTACATTGAGGATGGAGCCAGAAGAAAGGGAAGCTAGCCTCTGAGCCTTAGAGAGCAGGCACATGGGCATTTCATCTCCGCCACTCCCCAGGGAAAGGCAGTTAATATAAATTGAGTAGGTGGTTGAAACCTCGGATCAATCCACAAATGGAAGGCATGGAGGGTCTGGTATATTCAACTCGTGGTACCCCTACGGACAAGTTTCACTATAAGATCCATGTCGATCTGAGCCCGTGTCAGACAAGAGACTGCATGCACAGTTTGCAAAAAAATCATGTACACATACAACTTTGAATGTAATGACTCAGCCACTCCTTTGTTGTTAGTGGCGAGTGGCTCTGAGTATATAGGGGTCATTTTGATACTTTGTAAAGAGTCGATGGTTGAGCTAGGCTCT
Source organism: Picea engelmannii (assembly GCA_009831015.1). Lineage (NCBI taxonomy): Eukaryota > Viridiplantae > Streptophyta > Pinopsida > Pinales > Pinaceae > Picea > Picea engelmannii. The sequence continues at coordinate 143,635 of ML779413.1, forward strand.
TGTATTGTAAAATTTTGATGAAGCATTGGTTTCTCTGGCTATGTATCTTTATTTGAGACTTCTTGTTTAATGAAAGTCAACTTGTTTTCATATCTTTGTAAATAGTTGTTTTAAAACACTCAGAATTGGAGGATCCAGTTGAGGGTTTTTGTGTGGTTGTGATGTAGGTTTGATCATAGCCATATTATCACCAATTTTAAGTAGTTTCCTGTGTTATCTTCTCCCTCTTACACTGAGTAGCTCGGAATTGGAGGGTCCAACCAAGCTGTTATGGTAGCATTGTGACGTAGGTTTGATCACTCTGTTGTTATGACTCTATCATCTCGACACATTTCAGGGTCTTTTTTTTCTTCTCCAAGTTGTTGGAAGGCCTGATGCCCATAGCAGTCTTGTCCACCATTCTCACCAAGTCTTCCCTCTGGTCATTTTAAACTCAACTTCCCGACTGAAGTTAGGTCAAGACCTCACCTACTTGTGCATGTCGGGACTAGTTTTCTGAGTTAAAGCGATATTATCCTGGGTTTGTGCCCATTTGACCACCCCAATTTATTGTCATTACATATAAAATTGATGGGTACTAGGGTTACCTCTGTCGCAATCTAGGGGTGACCTCTACTGCTAACATTTCTGGCGCTGTTGTCGAGGACAAAATTGAAGATTTTATGTGGGATTGAATGACAAAGCTTACTGGTTCTGAGGGTGCATCAAAACCTAGTACATAGAAGATTGCAACTATTCACCTGGCGACTCCACTATGGTGACTCCACTGTTTCCACTTGATTGTTTCAGTTGTGGATACTTTTAGCACACCTGAAAGATGACCCAAAGGAGCTTTCTTGAGAAGGTTTTCAGCAGCTTCTTTCTCAGCTTGATAATTTCTCTAGAGAAACAACAACATTAGGATTTGGCCTTTGATGGTGAACAAAGACCAGACACATTCAAAGTTGTGCATCATTCACCTGGCGAATCCATGATTAAAGGATCGATTGACGACTCCACTGGTTCGAAATGGACAAAATCCTAGCTCAGAGGTTTGCCCCTTTTGATTTTTCTAATGTTTCTAGTTTTCCTAATGTTTTCCCTATTGTGGATGAATGGGGTGATTATTTGCCCATATTTAGAGAGCATAAAGAGGAAAACCCTACTCATCATCTCCATGATTTTCATGAACTCATGAATCAGTGGGAGATACATCATGATGATGTTTTAATGAAGATTTTCATGTTCTCATTAGTAGGTGATGCTCGTGAGTGGTATCATTATTTAGCCCCCGCTAGCATCTCCTCCCTGAGAGAGTTTCATGCAGCCTTCAGTAGGCACTGTCAAAGGCATTATTCCTCTGAGTTAATCTGTCATAATTGTTGTGAGGACTATGAAGGCCATGTTCAAGATGTGGCTTTGTCTTATGAAATATGCAAAGATGAGGACCATGAAGAGGAGGATGTTCTGGGCAAGTTGACAGAGTTGGTGGAATATCTCTCTGCAGAGATAGAAGAGTTGAAGTCAGATCACGACTCTTGCGTTTTTGAAGAAAATGCAAAGGATTTTCTAGTTCTTGAAGTTGTTGTTCTTGGCGGCCCTACTGATGAGGGTAGTATTCAAGATTCCATGGTGGTAGAGAGATTAGTTTCTGCCCCACATAAGCCTATTGTCTCAGTTTTAAAGGAACGAGCCATTGTGGAGGGGGATTCTTCTATTTTTCTTCATAAGATTTTCCATGATGTGTTTACATTTGGGACTAAAAAGAAGGATTGGGAGGTCATTCCACTTTGGCCTATTGTCCCTAGGTTTGAGGATTATTCGGATAAAGAGAAACAGAGTCCCACATCGCAGTTTACTGACCAGAGGAGCAGCCAACCTGTATATGACAAATACGAATCAGATTCTGAGCTAGATATGCAGGAATTCCAAGAGCACACTGCAAAGCCTTATACTTTGTTCGTTAAAGAAGAATATTATGAGGAAATCAACCATACAGGGCCTACAGAATACACTGAGCAACGGATTGAAGAGCTAATCTTTCCCACGGGTCCTGTTTATGATTATTATGAATCTGACCCTTGGGAGAGAAAAGAAGAAGAACCAGATGAGCAGCAGAAGGGCCAGTTTATCCCCTTTCCAGAGCCTATCCGTGAGCAGCCACTTCCTGAGATTAGTCAGTATCCACCAGCCTTTCACCCTCCTGTACCTACCAGAGATATTCAGCCACATGTGAATGACCGTGTAGCAGAGGAGGCTGCCTGTTACCAATTTCCTAGAGTCTGTCGCTCGGCCTATGAGCCTGTGAAGGAATACATGGAATTGTATTTCCTTCATGTTTTGAAACCACCCAGCTTTCTCCTAAACTTAATATTAGGAGGAAAGTTAAAGGATGTAACTGTTTTTCTATCGCAGTTACATCATCTGCTAGTGATCATTGACAGAGTAAAGGAGCTTCCAATTAGGAAGTTACTTGAATGGCTATGGTGGAATTTTTCTTTCACCTAGCCCCATGTAAAAAATAAATTAGTTTAAGACTATATATAAATAATCTCCTTGGATCATGTGTGTTTATTTTGTTTTTACTTTTCAGCCTGTATTTTTCAACAGGATGTTTTGGGGCTTGACTCCATAGACCAATGCTTAAGGCGACTGGAACTACTTGTTCTTGGCAGCTCGCAGGGAGCATGTCATCCCCCATGGAGCCAAATTTTATCACCAATACCTGTCACAGGAAAAAGGGTATCCAGGTCTGTGGCCTGCGCAAGAAGCATCCAAGCGCAACACGTAGAAAATTTCATTTCAGGCTCAAAATACAAGCAGGTGGGCGGCTTCAATTTTCAACGGCGTGGATCCATTGATGGAGAAGATCGATGGGAATCGGGTAGTTAGGGTTGTGAAGTTTCCCGAATATTAGTGCCAGGGTAGAGGCCCGAGATCAAAGGAAAAATTTGGACCGTTGGATCAGTTTTTTGTGATTTTGTGAGCCGGGAAAGAAAGAAGGTAGAGTCTTGATGACTCACGAAGTACAAAGTCACAAGATTATCTTGGTCGTCTAATCTTGAGAAGTAAAGGGTCATTGATTTGACTTTGGCATTTTTGGGAATTAGGAGTTCGGGGTTCTCGTCGACAAGGGCACCCATAGCCCGAAACCCCGAATTGTGAAACCCCGATTTCTCGATTTCGTGGATCGAAGGTTTTCCCGGAGAAGCATCTCTTCCTCCCGAAATGCGAAATTGTGAAACCTCCCACGAATTGGGCCCACAATCTTAGCGCTCGGTCACAAAGGAAGCATGTTCAGGAAAGGGGGCTAGCGCTCATCACATAGCGAGCAGTTTGTATGGTTGAGGGAAAGATCGTGGTCATCCATCTCAAAGTAAATATAACCATCGATCTCAACCACCGTTTTGTGATTTCGGGCATCGCGATATCGAGGTCAAGATGGCGCGAAAACTCATGAAATGAGAAACCCTAAAATAGGATGCAGGACGAGCGTGAGGTCACAACCCACAATCACATGGAAGTTGGGCCTAAAGAAAGATAAGTGCCTATTCAATCATCAGACGGATAAAGCTAGGTAAGGAGATGATCCTAGCGGTCATTTTGAAAGCATATCCAACCATTGATTTGGGCAGGGCGATTTTGCGAAGTCGTGCATTGGGGATCCTGAAGACAAGTGATGTGGGAATCCCCGAAAGGAGAAATCCTGAAACGCCTTTGGAGAGAGGTGCCAAGTCATGGCCCTGGGTTACATTGAGGGTGGAACTAGAAAAAAGGGAAGCTAGCCTCCGAGCCTTAGAGAGAAGGCATGTGGTTATCTCCTGAGCATTTTATCTCGGCCACTCCCCGAGGAAGGCATTTAATGTAAATTGAGCAGGTGGTTGAAACCTCGACTCAATCCATAAATGGAAGGCATGGAGAATATCGAGAAGTTGTCTTGTGTTACCCCTGCAGACAGGTTTCCTTGTAAGAGCCATGTCGATCTGAGCCCATGTCAGACAAGAGACTGTGTGCACAGTCTTCAAAAAAATCATGTACACGTAAATCTTTGAATGTAATGACTCAACCACTCCTCCGTTGTGAGTGGCGAGTGGCTCTGAGTATATAAGGGTCATTTTGATATTTTGTAAAGGGTCGATGGTTGAGCTAGGCTCCCGTATTGTAAAGTTTTGATGAAGCACTGGTTTCTCTAGCTATGTATCTATATTTGAGACTTCTCGTTTAATGAAAGTTAGCTTCTTTTCATATCTTGGTAAACAGTTGTGTTAAAATACTTGGAATTGGAGGATCTAGTTGAGGTTTTTTGTGTGGTTGTGATGCAGGTTTGATCATAGCCATATTATCACCAATTTTAAGAAGTTTCATGTGTTATCTTCTCCCTCTTACACTGAGTAGCTCGGAATTGGAGGATCCAGTCGAGTATTTATGGTAGCATTGTGATGTAGGTTTGATCACTGTGTTGTTGTGACTGTGTCATCTCGACACATTTCAGTGTCTTGTTTTTCTTCTCCAAGTTGTTGGAATGTCTGATGACCATAGCAGTATTGTCCACCATTCTCACCAAGTCTTCCCTCTGCTCATTTTAAAATCAACTTCCTGACTAAAGTTAGGTCAAGACCTCACCTACTCGTGCATGCTGGGGCTAGTTTTCTGATTTAAAGTGATATTCTCTTGGGTCTGCGCCCATTCGACCACCCCAATTTATTATTGTGACATATAAAATGATGGTTACTAGGCTTACCTCTGCCACAATCCAGAGGTGACCTCTGGTGCTAACACATACCAAGAACTAGGTTGCATACTTGATCATCTGTTCACAGTCTCTATATGAAACTTGGAACCTCAATGAAAATACATGGATGAAGATCGAAACATTGATCTATCATCTAATCATTATCAAATTCATTGACTTCACTGATTTGATCATTATCAACTTCATCGACTTCACTTATTTTTTTGTGAGAATACTGCATGCTTGTTTCTTGTTTGATCATCTGTTCACATACTTTGGTCCCTCAATCTAATATTACTATCTCATATTTCCCCCCCTTAATCGAAGATTCAATGTCTTCGATACACCATCAAGTTACACAATGGTTCATGCCATAGCTTGACACAACATTCTCTCTATGGACAAGAGGAATACAGTTGGGTGAATCAAAGGACTTACTAAATAGATGTGGAATACAACAGCCTATGGAAACACTTACAACTTGGACCAAAAACACAGGGGTGTCAGGTACAACATATCATGCACCCAATTACAATCATATTCTAAATAGACATAAATCTAGGATGCAGGACAGAGAGAAGTCCCGAAACTTGAAGTATGACATTTCTCACTAATTTCCCCACTGTCAACTGAAAAGTGAGAAGTATAGATAATGAGATATACCCCCTTTGAAAGTGGAAAAGGGTAATCAAATTGTCTTCCGACAGAGTCTGGAGACTCAATCTTCAACTCAGAAGATGCCTCGATCATACCTTATATCATCCAATCCTGAAAATCATTCATGTTCGTCAATTGTAGAAATATCTCCAATCAAGTACGACCGTACTTGTGTATAAATCCATCAATAAGAATGCTCCAATAAATTGGCTTCCAAATGCCAACGCCAATTCCCTAACCATTCAAAATGAATATGTTTCTACTTGCGCTTTTCACACCTTACTGAGAGGTGATTTGTCTTCCCACAAAATCTGCATGGTTGAAGATCAAAATAGTTTGACTTATTATGGCCAAACCGGTGACAGTGTTTGCACTATATGGGTTCTTTATCCAATTGATTAGCAACATCATCATCAACAATATCCTATACCTGTTCGTTACCAATATCCTCAAGCTATGTCTTCTTATCATCATTCAAAAAACCTCCACTCACAAAGTAAATAGGTTTGCTATAATTAGGAATATGGAAAAGGTTGTGAACATCCTTTACACATCCTAGTCCATATCGATTTCGTTTAAAGAATAATTCTTCCCAAGGTCGAACAATTCTAATTTATTTGCCACATTTATCCGCAACTTTTTCTGACATAGAGACTTCATCCAACTCATCTTCATGTTTATGAGTGTCATCACTAGTCAACTGAGCATCTTCATTATTTCCATCCTTGATGTCATTGTGTTTGTTGAAAGCACATTGTTGGTGTCGAAGCAAACTTAATCGTATCATACAAACAACTTGTTTTGAAGTTTGAACATATAAACTTTATTGTGCGTTACTTGTAAACAAGTAATCATTGTACTGAGAGTGCACTTGTTTATTGAAATTGTAGATTTAGTAGTTGAGTTAATTAATGTGTGCAATATTGTAAATATTTCTTCAATTCTTGCCATTATGCATAATATGGAAGAGAGATGTTTGTATGTTGCTACCACAAAATTCGGTGTTTGTATGTTGATGCCACAAAATTCAATTCTGTATCTTTTTGATGTGCATACCAAGGGCGATCGTTTGTTGCATGAATGCCAAAAACTAAAGGATAACCAATGAATTAGATGCACACAAAGATCCTAAGACCCCATATCCTAAGACCCCCTTATTCATTTTCGGGTGGGTCAAGGACGCAAAGACAAATATGCAATTTGTTGGACCCCTTATAACACCTTTACAAGTAGGAAAAACAAAAACCCTTATAACTCCAATCACAATCAATGGAGAAAACTCCTCCATACAAAACCTTTTAACTCCTTAAATACACATAAAAGTCTTCCTTAAAAATGGCTTGATCTCTAGTTTGCAGTTTTCCTCCTTACTTTCATTAATTAGTTTGAAATTACTTGAATGAAATTGCTTCACTTCATAGTATGTTGATACAGAAGCAATCAAATATCAACTCATTCTTTCCTTTTTCTCAATGTCAATCCCTCACCATCAATTGCAAATCACTTGCAAGGTTAATCCCTTTAACATGAAAAAACTCTTTAAATGGGTGATCAACTTAGTTTTAACACCAAACCGTTGAGCATTGTAACTCCAAACCCATACAATCAAAGGCTTAACCCTAAAGACTATAGGTTCAACTTTTAAAGACTTTACAAATATCTTTCAAAAAATAATTCTAAAATCCCGAATAAAAATAAAACATAGAGACATCAAGTTCTTGCTTTACCAAGTCAAGGGTGCTTCCTTTTGCAAGTTTCAAAACCAGGTCCGTAATTCCATTTTGTACCCAATGATTTCAAGCAGGTCGATTACTAGATTGAGGTTGATAAAGCAAAGCTCGTTTTGATTATCTTCTGAGCATATTCACCACTCTTCTATGCATGTCGAGAGGGTTTCACAACAATTCTCAACTGCAACCATCATTTGATGCAAGCTTGCGATGCGGGCTTTGCCTTTCAACTGGAATTTCTTATCAATCGGCTCCGCTAGCCTAGTTGCATTGAAAAATGATGCAAGAGGCAATCGTAGAGAGAGAGACTGGTGTCTTTGCTTTACAGTAACATCATGCCTGCACCCAGATGATTGCCTCTCCTTAAAACTCTACGAAGAGAACCGCAAGAGGCGGATGGACTTTGTTCTTGACATGTCCGCAATGCAAACATATAATGAAGTGGATAAAGAAACACAATTCATAATGGCTCGCTTACCCACAACGATCCATCCATGAACAGAATCTCGAATTCTTTGTTTGGATGTGCCAACAATTCTTCAAAGTTGTATATATTATCTCATTGCAACCAATGCCTTTCTCGTTATCCACTGGAGATTCTTATTCTTCCGTTGAAATGTACTTCTTGTTCACCTTAACTGTTGGAGCTAAGCTTAATGCACTGTTATACTTCTTGTTCTCCATTGTCAAACTCATGCATTGTATAGTGAAGACTCATGCATAGAGTGGTCAGGTCCTCTTAAAAATCAACAATAAAATCAATGCGCAATTCTTTCACCGAGACTGCAAGCTATTTGAATGACAATGATTCTCTATGCGCAATTCTTTCACCGAGACTGCAAGCTATTTGAATGACAATGATTCTCTTTCTTCATCGCGTCACGAGATTTGAGATCGCGCCCCAAGGACAGACCGCTTCTTTCAAATTGTATTCGCTTCAGACAGAAAACACAGGAGTGTGAGAAATCTTCTTCTTCATGTTGATTGTTGGCATCCTCCTCGCATGGGCTTTAACCGACGGCTCTCTACTGCCCTGGTTTCCACAGGTAATGCAGAAACTAAAGAAGAAAAATTAACTGTACCTTTCTCCATTCACAATTTATGAGCATTAGAGGATAGGCTCCAGCGATGCTGATGCCACTGACGGAAGCTATCCACTACCGTCCCTCCTAATGCCTTTCTTCTTCTCACATTTCAGTCAAATTTCACTTTGCATTTACGGGAATTTGAACTTGGATTTGTGCATATGTTAATGAAATTCATTTTCGATGCATACAGGTGTTCAAATATATAATTCTTACTTATCTAATATATAAGAGGTAGAGTTAATCTCTAAATGAGTTATGTAATCCTATTATTTATCAACAGTAAAATTGATTCCCAAACCTCCTCGACTCCTTTCTTTCTCCATTCACAATCAACAACCAATATTAACAAACGAGTGCTTCCAGATCCTCGTCGAGCTGTACATTGATCACTTGTAGTCATACAGCATATGTCTCACACACAATTCATCAGTACTGAAATTTTAATATGTGGAAGTGAAAGGCGCGTGGCTCCAATCCGTTTTCGTGAGGCCACCTTGAGTAGTCTAGATGTTCTCTGCCCTAACTCAGCAGCGCTTGCCTGGCAGTTATATACCCTACAACAATCTCCCGGGCTTCCTTCTCTCAGCAAAGCGATAGTGGTTCCTCTCTACAACGGCAGATCTCCTCCACCTCGGCTCGCAGTTCTCCCTGCTACCTTTCTCTCGGCTCGCAGTTCTCCCTGCTACTTTTTTCTCTCCTCGTAATCAAACGAGAGCTAATGCAACTAGCATTCACCTATAACCAGAACTCAAGTGATGGATAAATCTCACACTACTGCAAACACATAGCAGCAATCCACTGGAAATTTATCTACTCCTACATGCTAATATACTCCTACAGCATATTAACATTCACATATTTTGATATTATATGAGAGGGAGAGTAGATATAATTCTTTTACACTAAAATTGTAAGTGAGCAACTTATTGAAAAAAAAAGAGTATAATTAAATATCTGGCTATTGTTTCAAGATAAATAACTACCTTGATTCATTCATTGAAGAAATATGTCAATCTCACATTAAATTATGAAGCATTTAATTGAAGAAAATCTCTTAACTCCAACTAATTTCAACCACCTTCTACAAAATAAAAAACAAATTCTATGTATTCTACCTAATCATCACCAATAATCATAACAAACTCAATTATAATTACACCAAAAACAAATGGAAGTTACATATCCCACTAGCACTAATATATATGTGACATAAGTAGAATATAAAGAAAATGAAACAAATTCTATGTATTCTACCTAATCATCACCAATAATCATAACAAACTCAATTATAATTACACCAAAAACAAATGGAAGTTACATATCCCACTAGCACTAGTATATATGTGACATAAGTAGAATATAAAGAAAATGAATTAAACATGAATAGACAAAAATAAAATGATATAAAAAATATTTGTGATAAAAGATAATTTAAAACAATTAATTATTCATTATGTTAATAAAAGTATCACTCTTTTAATTATCCCTTTTAACATAGGATTATAGCATATTGAAATTGTTGTGTAAAAAATGTTATTAAGACTATTCACTAAAAGATAAAGAGAAAAGGAAATGGAAGTTAATAATCCATTTTCACTTTTTATCTCAGATGTGATGCATTGTGAGTTAAAGAAAACTTTAAGTTGATTGTGATATATATGCCAAAATTCCAGGTTGAACATGGAAAGATTTACAAGTCTTTTTAAACTAAGCAAGAGATCATTAAAATATTTAATTATAAAAAATTATATATTTTCAATTTCATTACTAGAAGATTAACATTGAAATAAACAATTTATTATTATATTATTATTTTAAATGTTATGTGTCAAATTTATATTGAATATATAAAGAATTACACATCTTCCTAACACTAAATTATAAAAAAAGCTTTGAACTCAACAAGAATTGTATATACTTTTATTGAAAAACACTAAGGAGGAATATTTATTTTACATTTATACTATCCAGATCTCATAGTAACCCAAAAAAAATTCCAGTAACAAGGAAATGACTGATGTTACATAGATGAAGCTTGCATGTAATAAACTGACATTACTTAGTACCAATCCTTTAGGTATGAAACTGCCATTAGTCAGTATCAATCTTTTTAGGTATCCTGTTTGCGCGCAATTTTGGTCTATGAGAATTCTGCACTCTACTGTTGGAATCTTTTTAGGTATCCTGTTTGCGCGCATTTTTGGTCTATGAGAATTCTGCACTCTAATGTTGGAAGTACGTCCTTGTTGTACTTTCCAGATCCGGAATTTTAGTTTGCTATCATGTGTTCTCGGCGCATGTATTAATCCAACTTTGACTTACAATCTAACTCATTTATAATTGCTGTTGTTATCCTAATTTTGCGTTAACGTTTCAGCAATACAACGAAAATTGAAGCAAAATCAGTTAACTGAGAGAGAGGAAAGTCGGTAAAAGGACCCGTGGAAAAAATTGTTACTTTTTCTACTTTTGTTTTATTTATTTACATAATAGTTGGTATTTTATGTGAAAAGTTTCTTAAGACCCCAAAAAAAAAAATGAGATTAGTGTTTTTATAGGTTAAATAATAATAATAATAAAATAAAAAATAATGTGAAATAATTTTTAAAGTTTTAGTCTAAATGTTTTCTTAAGATTATATTTTTTTTTGTGATTTTTTTATAAATTTGGTAAGAAATTGTTAGATCCTTAAATTTGAGTGATTGTGAGTGTCTCATGGATTTTTCAGCATGCTAAATTCATTTCTACATTCAAAAATAGATTTTAAACAACAAAAAATAATGATTTGGTGAAGATTTATGTTTCTGGCCAAAAAAATCATTACATAGAACAGTTATATGATCAATTAGGTTTCTGTGGTGAGAGATTTGTTCAGAGCATGTCGGAAGAACCACAGTGACTGTGCTTTTGAGAGCTCTCAAAAGCACCCTCACTGTGGTTCTTCCGACATGCTCTGAACAGAACAGTTATATTTTTTTGGTGATCTTTACCTGGCAAGAAATTGTTAGATCTTCAAGTTTGAGTGATTGTGAGTGTCTTACATAGATTTTTCAGCATGCTAAATCCATTTCTACATTCAGAAATAGATTTTAAACAACAAAACATAATGATTTAGTGAAGATTTATGTTTCTGGCCATAAAAACCATTTCATAGAACAGTTATATTTTTTGGTGATCTTTACCAGAAATCTGGCAAAACATTGTTAGATCCTCAAATTTAAGTGATTATGAGTGCCTCATAGATTTTTCAACATGCTAAATCTATTTCCACATTCAAAAATAAATTGTAAACAAAAAAATCTAATGATTTAGTGAAGATTTATGTTTCTATTTCATTTCATAAAACAATGAAACAACCCCAATTTTAAAAAGGAATTTCTATTATATGCTTATGAAATAAAGTAATGGGCTTAAGCCAAAACTATAATCACCTGCTAACAAGGGCTAGTAATTACCTTGTTAATGTTTACAGCAATTATCAACCTTAACAAATGCGGCTTGAGCTCCTATATAAAGAGAGGAACTGAATTATTGAACTGAAAATAGCTTCTAGCAGCAACTCACAGGCACAGTTTAGAATTGCAGATCTTGTGTTCTAAACATTTAAGAGCTTCTTCTCAAACTTCTTGGCTAGCTACTTATTTCATTAAATTAAACAATTACAGTACTAGAGCCCTTAGCCTGCTAGGGCACGGAGCGTCGAATGGGATCTCAAGACCAGTCTTGGTGATTCTCCTAATGGGATCGAAACCAAAGAACGGTCATATACAAGGCCGCTGTACACTGCTATTTACCATCATGGCATCATTCTGCATACCAATACCCATCCCCCTCTTGTACAACTTTCAATTTTCGTCTGTTCAACCTTCCGCTGCTTTCCCTGGACCAGCCGTTGCCATTATTTGAATACTGGTAGACTTACTAATATTTTCTGTTCAGTTTGAACGTCAATAGTTTCTAGTTTATTTTCAGACAATTAACTATACAAATCTACAGTTATATGAAAATCTGTAAATATGTAAATCTGCTTATGATTGCATGGAAATCTCAGAGCCTGCATGGAAGTTTCTAGTTTATCTTCAGAAAATTCAAATAACATTATGAATAACTATAACTATAAAAATCTACCCTCCTATAAATCTGCCTATGATTGCATGGAAATCTGAGAGCCTGTATGATTGCATGGAAATATCAAAGCCTGTAACCCAAAATCTGTAAATCTGCCTATGATTGCATGGAAATCTCATAGCCTGTAACCCAGGAAAGTAGCTGTAGAAACATAAAATGAATGGCTCTCAATTCCAAGACACAGATCACTTTTACTCTTCTTTACGGCCGGCTTGTCTTTTGTTCTTAAAAACCAATCTCAACCCTAAATGCCATTAAAAGGATAGATTAGTGCTGCCAGGGCGGATATATTGTCTACACCTATAACGCGTAATCATCATGGCTCCTGGCAACAAGATAAACTCATGTGCACAAGAAGGCAATAAATATCGCTCGACATATATGGTGGAATTAATCAAAAACAACGGGGAAAAAAATTAACTTTTTTCTCTTTTTCCGTGATAGTCTCCAGCTTTGGTCTCCAGCATTGACCTCTGGACGGGACTAACTGCTCATACTGTTTCTTCAATTCTGGAGTATTGCAGAGCCCACGCCCATCATCTGCAGAATCCTGGCTGAATGCATGGCCCTGTTCATCGGAATTAAGCCTTCTGTCCTCCATAATCTTTGTAATAAACTCCGGGGACAGTCTGATCCGACGGCCTCCGCCCACGTTGCTGCTCTCTATCTCAAACGGCTGGCAAAGAGCAGACGCACGTTCGATACTGCGAAGGGTACCTGATACGCCAGCAGTGGAAATAGGCGGAGACGGTGGTGATATAAAAGAAGCAATCGATACAAGAGTTAACTCAGACTGGAAAAACTGCTCGGGCAGAAGGAAATACTTGTTTCCTACCTTCAGTTCATCCTGTTCAGAAAGCGCCAGCGTCTTCTGCCCGATGTAGAAGGAGCCGGAGTGGCAGACTAAATGTTGAGGGAATTCCTTCATGATTTGGCCGGCGCTCACTGATTTTTGAAGGATCCCAACATCGCCGTCTGAGCGAACCAGTTGGATGGTTTTCTTCTTGCTATCCAACGCCATGGAGGACGCATAGATGCCCATACCTATTTTTCTTCTTATTATCGGCAAGGAAAGCAAAGCATAGCATGCAGATGGAATAAGGATTTGATAAATCGAGTGTCATTTAAATCGCAGAACCAGCAGAAAGCATTTGAAAAAATGTCGGGTCGTTTAAAACGCAGAACCAGGCCTAATACTGTTATTGACTTAGACTGGATGACTTTGACGTGATTGATTTTGTTGGAATTTTGAATGGAAAATTTTATCCTACATTGATAAACAATCTATTTTCTTCTTAGGTCAAAGTTTCAAAGAAGTATTTTCTCCTTAGGTTTTGATTGTCTCTGAAATTTTGTTATCTATATATTTTTTTTTCTTCCACTGATTTTAACAAAAATGTTTTTTTTCAAATAGTTTTAAATATATACCAAAAACTAAAGTAGAAATTGTCGGATTAGTAGATATGTATTAACTAGCACAGCAGCTAACTCCCACTTAGAACGCCATTAAATGACATTTATTGATTTGGGAGGACGACTAAGAATATGCCAGCATCTTCAATTGTTAGCCTTCATATTATAATTTTAGATTAAAAGGTCATTAATTGTGCCCATTGCCTTGCCAATAAATATACCTTTCGACTTAAATATATACTAAAAACTAAAAAGTGTTGAAAAAACTAAAAAGTAGAAATTGTTGAAAAAACTAAAAAGTAGAAATTGTTGGATTAATAGATTTATATGGCCGGATTCCAAAAAAATATTTAAATAAAAAAAAATCATTTTATAAAACAATTAACCAGCCCCCAAATGGCGTAATGACACTTGGTAACAATGGTCCTTGCCAGCTTTCATCGTCATTTCCGAAAAAATGGTACCGGCCAACATTTGTAAACAGAGCTTTCAACTTTCATTCGACCTTCGACAAAGGGTCAAACTTAGTTTTCATAAAATGCAACAAAAGGCGGGTCAATTGTGCGACCGTTGTCGTAACCTTAAATTAATAGAGTGCTCCAGTTTCAAAGTTTGAATTCAAATTCACGGTCCACAGTGTGAACGTTGAACGTTGGCTTGACCAAAACTTGGTGGAATGTTTATCTGAGACTTCGAAACCATAGTGCGCCGAGCCTTTCTATCATGCATCTCACCGTCATTAGACTTGGAATCCACAGTCACATAGCATGTGCGCCGAGCATTTCTATCATGCATTTCACTGTCATTTTACTTACAAGAATAAAACAAGCAAGCCGAGCTAATTCCTCGGGGAAAGATGATGAGTACCATTAATTTTCTATGCGCGCTGTCGTGAGCACACATCAAATTCAAGATCTATGACAAATACATAGACCGTTGAAATGCCAAAATAAATAGAATAAAACCATCGTACATTGACATTAGCAGAGTCACGAGTCTCTTACCAAGGCTTATTATATCTGAACAACAGCGAACTTTCCAGCAGTGAAATGTTTAAAGACCCTGAGCTTATCCCGATTTTAGATTCCATGGCCAGCTACAAAGTTGATTCTGGACTTTGTGACATAGCCATGACCGTTTAGAAATAATAAATTCAACATCTACGAAAAATAGGTCAAAGATAAATATACCATAGACTTGACTGTGTATGTTTTCACATTTCATTATAATTGCTTATCAATTATAAAATAGGTCAAAGATAGAAATACCATATAGACTTGACTGTGTATGTTTTCACACTTCATTATAATTGTTTATTAATTATAATTGAACTTTTTGGATTAAACTGTGTAGATAGTTTGGAAACTATTAGCATTTAGAATGTACATTACATTTATTATAGACTTAGACTTATCTTATTCTTGATGATGAGTTAAATGTCCAATTGAAAAATAATTGCTTATTAATTATAATTGAACTTTTTGGATTAAACTGTGTAGATAGTTTGGAAACTATTAGCATTTAGAATGTACACAACATTTATTATAGACTGGAAACTATTAGCATTTAGAATGTACACAACATTTATTATAGACTTAGACTTATCTTATTCTTGATGATGAGTTGAATGTCCAATTGAAAAATTGGAAGTTTCCAAACTATCTACACAATTACAGAAAATTTGTAATTATGATAAACGTAACAAAAATATCACAATCAAAATTTTCATATGTTTCCAATAAATGCAGGAATTTTCTTAGTCATTTGATAACGTTAAATCGCATCTTCTCTCAAATAAAAGGGATGGCTATAAGGATGTTCAAATACGGAACGCACACTTTTTGGAAAGCTTATGCAAGACCTGGTAGCATAATCATGTCAATAAAAACAAAAGATGAGCTAGAATTTGTATGTCTCAGTTGGTTTTTTAAGAATATATATAGCTGATCTATATTAGATCTATGTCCTATGATTCGAATTTACAATTGTATTAACTAAAATTTATATTCTATGACCTCAATATACAAGTGGATTAAGGATGATAGTGCTGAAAATATTAATTACAAGCCGTGAGCCTTAAGGATGATCGTGTTGGAAATATTAATTACAATACGAGAGCCTTAAGTTTTCGTCGACTCTTTCTGTCACACACATCAGAGATGTTAGTTTATGAGAGACAGCACAGGAATGTTAGCAGTGTTAGGAGGAGCTCTATTTAATGAGCCAATCTTTATCTTTCTTGAGTTATGTTATGTCTTTCTCGAGTTATGTTATGCACATAGAGTCAATTGTATTTATTGTTGTTTTAATTGTTTGAGTCGGCTTACTTTTAGAAGAAGTGTTAGCTTATATATCTTCTAGCCTGTAGGTAGTCTAAAAACATGAACAAAAAGTGTGTTAGTTGATATTTAGCAGCTGCTGCTGTGAGGAATTGAAGAAGTTTGAGGGCCCAAGGTCTGGTTTTTTGTAAAGTTTGCAGAAGTTGTTGGAGTCGAAGCTCGACATGGTTTTGTATTTTGTAACTGCATACAATGTCCAAGTTTTATAATATACATCAAGCATTTTGTGTGTTGAGTATTTCTAAGTGTTTGTTATGTTTGTGATTTTATGTGTTAAAATGTAGCACAATATCAAGAAATTGTTTTGTTTAGTGTTATTATCACAGTGCACAGTATATTGAGCAGTCTGTGAACTGCTCGGTAAGTACTAAGAGTTCAACGACGAAGAAATTCATTGCGTGATCGTTGCAATTGTGTTGCGCATATTTTTTCTATGCATTGTAGATATGAGATATTCTATCAGAGCATGTTGCTCATAGTAGGTTTATCAGAGAAACAACTCTGCTGAAAAGTGAAATCATGGCTTCTACTTCAAATATGCAACCTCCCACTTTTACAGGAAAGAATTATGAGTTATGGTCCTTGACCATGAAGGCGTTATGTCGGGGTCAATATGTATGAGAGATAGTCAAGAATGGCTATGTGGAACCAGTAGATCAGGAAGCATATAATGCACTCACACAAGCTGAGAAGGATGCATTGAAAAATCAAAGGAAGAAGGATGGAAAGGCAATGTTTTGCATACATCAAGCCATGCATGAAAGCATACTCCTAAGAGTTGCATCAACAAAAAATCAAAGGAATCACGGGACATATTACAAACCTCTTATCAAGGTATGAACAAATTCAAGACTTCAAAACTATAAATTCTTAGAAGAGATTTTGAAACTCTGTTAATGAAAGACTCAAATTCAGTGGATTCATTTTACACCCATGTTATTGGCCTGATAAATCAAATTAAGTCTCATGGAGACACCATAGAGGATAGAAAGGTTGTTGAGAAGGTAGTTAGGAGTCTTCCTTCTAAATATGATACCCTTGTTGTGACCTTAGAAGAGAAAAAAGACCCGAGTCATTTTAGTTTAGATGAGCTACAAGCCTCCCTTATTAATCATGAACATGGACTAAATAGATCAAATATGTCATTAAAGAAAGCATTTTCTGCGCAGTCATCTATAAGCAATGGAAGAGGAAGGGAGAGAGTTAACTCTAGAGGAAGAGGAAGGAGTTCTGCTACAAGTGGATGCAATAGCAGTCCTGGAAATACTGGTGGAAGAGGTCAAAATCCAAATAAAAGTAAGCCAAATAATTAGAAATTTGATAAATCAAAGATTTAGTGCCATCACTGTAAAAAGTATTGACATTATGCATATGAGTGCAGAAAGATACAGTATAATAAAAACAAGCAAGGTCAAGAC
The DNA here is from genome assembly GCA_009831015.1 of Picea engelmannii. Classification (NCBI taxonomy): domain Eukaryota; kingdom Viridiplantae; phylum Streptophyta; class Pinopsida; order Pinales; family Pinaceae; genus Picea; species Picea engelmannii. Next base: position 161,119 of record ML779413.1, read on the forward strand.
CAGTCACATAATGCAAATAGTCCCTCCAACCCTATCTTTATGGTGCGTGCTGAAGCTATGCCTATAATTTCCCCAGTTGAATGCAATGTTTGTCAAGAAAGTTCATGTGACATATGGTATCTAGATTTAGGCTGTAGTAATCACATGACAAGAAACTTATAATTGTTTTCTAGTTTGGATAAGTCAGCCCAAACTAAAGTTACACTTGGAACATATATCCAAGTCACTATCTTATGCAAAGGAAGTATAAACATTTTAACTAAGTAGGGGGAGAAAAACGTTATGCATGATGTTTACTATGTTTCTGGTCTAAAACATAATTTGATGAGCACATGATAGTTGTTACAAAAAGGATATAGAATCTATATGAAATATAATCACTATGTGATTGTCGACATATATCGGAGAAATCAACTTATTGCAAGAATTAAGATGATAAGAAACAAAATGTTCCCATTGACATTAAAGCCAACCATAAAGAAGAAAACAACTCAAGTTGTCTATGAAGCAAAAGATGTGCAGTCTAACATTGCATTCAAAGAAGAAAGTGATGCAGTAAGTGTGCATAGTTCTGAAGAAGGAAAAGGTAGTGTGCGAAGTACCAAGAAAAAGGAAGACATTGGCGCAGAAATGTAGGAAATATTCCAATTTGAACTGCAGGATGATTCTTGTCCATGGAATTTCAGATTTCGATGAATTTGGAGGTCTGAAGCTACTACACATAAAGGATATGGTGAAATGTTTTCCATTAAGTGAAAAAATAGAAAGAATATGTGAATGTTTCATCTTTGGAAAGTAGTATAGAGAATCATTTCCATTTGGCAAGTCATATAGAGCAAAAGATCCACTGGAAATTGTACATTCAAATATTTGTGGACCAATGAAAACACCATCTATAGAAGGGAGTACCTATTTTCTCACATTTATTAATGATTTCTCAAGAAAAACATGGATTTGTTTCCTAAAACACAAATCTGATGCATTGGGTTGTTTTCAGTAGTTCAAATCACTTGTGGAGAAGAAAAGTGGTTATTATATCAAGGTCCTAAGAATTGAAAAAGAAGGTGAATATGTGTCAAGAGTGTTTTAGAACTTTTGTAAAGTTCATGTCATCTACAAGAAATTCACTACGCAGTATACATGTAACACCCTGTTTCCCCCAGTTTGTAAAAATAACTAGACTGGCCAAGAACTGTGGCAAAACTCAGAAATGAGAATGTGTGATGTGAATGGACCTTGTGGAAAAGGTCGATGAATGTGAATAATATTATGAATCTATATTGCAAGACTGTTGAGAGGGGATATGCTAAAAAAGAGACCACAATGGTTGAAGAAAGGCGGTGGAAGGCACTTAGAAAGGTGGCGTTAACTTCCACCGAAAATCAATACCGTATTTGGACTTCACTGGCCCGGAGAACCAAAAGCGGCTCGCTGGCCCTGAATTAAATGTCTCGCAGGCTGGTAGGTAGATGGATCCTCAGGAATTAATGAGGGATGGGGAGGAGAACCACCCATCCGTAGAGGCGTCATGCCTGACTAGCACGAGGGAAAGAGGATAAGGTGTGGGGGAGAAGAGATTGGGTGGGGACATGAGGGCAGAAAGAGAACTCTGGCAATATGCAGAGTGAGTGATAGCAGAGAGGAAGGAGAGTAACCTTTGCTCCTGGTCACTGGAAAACAGAGACGCAGTCTCACAACATCGTGGTCTCAACTTAGGGGTGGCTAGTGGTAAATCCGCTGGGAGTCACTGAGCCTACGGTTGGGTCGAAACGAGCACCCCTCTCAGGAGTTGTATAACCCCTAGTGTTACTTTCTGATAAATGTTTTTCCTTTGGCATCTTGAAATATATGTATTTTGACAATTATGCTCATAATCTGTGAAATTGTGAATAATTTCAGTATAAGAATGTATGTATGATGTTTTGACCAGTACTGGTAGTTGTATGTTTATAATGGAAAGACTATGTGTGGCTTATGTTCTCTTAAATCGTTATTTATATGCATATTGATCTAATTCAGACTTCATGCTTGGTTCTCAGGAGAGAGATACCCTTATCTGCCTTAGATAGTACCCTGGGTAAACCTCCCCATAGAGATACCCTTCTTGAAAAATCCATCAAGAACCTGGAAGGAGGACGTGAAGGTGCAAGGCCTTAATAAATCCCTGATAAGTATCGAATCGATGGAAGAGATCTTGTCGGGATATCTGTGGTCACTCACGACTGTCAGATAAGAAGATGAAGCTGGAAAGATAAGTACCTTAACCTTGATAGCTGTTGATCGACGGATGAGATCCCGTCGGGAAATCTGTGGTCACTCATGACCATTAGATTTGGTAGGAGAAAGTAGGATGTTAAGTGCCTTACCCATGTAAATTTTTGTGTCTTCGTGGGTAGCGAAGAGATCGAGACCGAAGATCCCTAAGGTCCATGAGAGCATTCAAACCATTGATCTTTCCACGTCTAGGAAGTCGTGGGAGAGCACAGAAGTTAGGAACCTGTCTGAGCCATCAGATCTCGGCTGAAAAGCCCAACAACTGTTGGATCTGTCAGGAGATATTCGAGGGATAAACCCCCAGTGAATAGGGGCGAAAGCCCCGAAATAGATCTGGATCATATGATTAAAGGAGGCCACGTGTCATGAGATTTCCCATTTCAGGAAATCGGGAATCGAGAACTCGAGAGTTCTGGTGATGAGAGATTGGGATGTTCCATGGTGGAAACCTTGAAGCAGTCGTAGACCGACCGATTTCGGGTGGCTACGTGTCGAGATATTACCTGTTTCAAGAAATCGGGGATCGGGGATTCGGGAGTCCCGTTGACAAGAGGTTGGGCTCTCACCTTGAGAAATCCCGATGGAAGAGAGATCGTGGTCATATGGGAAGAGATCATATTGACCAAGGCATAACCCAAGGGGCTAATCACTGATTTAGGCTTGTTTGGCACTTCGGCTTTTTGACACTCGGGATACCGAAGGGCATTTTCCCTTGTGCTCTCAAACCCCGAAATCCAGACTTATAAATATTGAGATGTTAACATGTGGTTAAGTTTCGATGAACGGACATGATCCTCTCGGAGGATCTAGGGTCTGGGATGACCATGAAATGTGAGGAAGAGACGTCGGCTTTAAGTTGGGGCGCGAATGCACATTAGGGTAAGTGGCGAGCATATATGGACGGCCAGAGTCCACCCACCCAGATCTACGACTGAGGCTTCATTTCGGAGCCCCCTTGCCATT
>ML779413.1:164373-177628 GCA_009831015.1 Picea engelmannii
TGAAGTGGGACCCTCCTCTTGTCACGTCGCCCTTCAGGTCGTGTTACCCCTCTCGACACCTATACTCCACTCAACCGTGTGACATGGCCATTCCTAATGGCCATTCTCTAACCCTTTTGGGATTCGTCCCTATTGGCCAGTCACTAGCCCTGTCGGGGTTCAATGATTGCAGAGTCGAACGATTCGACATTCTTGTAGCGCTGAGGCACGAAATACAAGAAGCACCATGATTATTTGACCTGTGATCCTGACCCGCGATGACATGAGAGAGAGAGTTAGCTTACGCTAGGCCTCCATAGATATTTCGTGGGCTCTAATTCTATAGAAATCAACGAAAACTTGATTATGGTAGTGGGTGCGTTACAAATTGGTATAAGAGCATGGTGAAAACACTCGGCCTGATTAGGCTCATGAACGAGTTGCGCATAAGCTCCATTCGATGCACTCCTAAGAGGAGTAACCCCCTAACTTAGCTCTCTTATCCAGGATCAAAACTTGGAAACGAGAATCTGACTGTGTATGCATGTGAAAGAGTTTTGAATTTATGCACAGGTTATAAAAAGGTATCTAACTCTTGACTAATAACCAACGTTTGTCTTTTCACCCAAGTGGACAATCAGCCGCGGGAATTTACAGATGCAGAGAATGGTGACTCACCAAGATATGGGAGAAGGCTCCCAGAATAGAGACGAAGAGTCTGACGAAAGGAGAGCAATAGGAACCCCTCTAGATCTAGCTGAGACTGTGAGGAGTCTCATGGTTGAATTGCAAAGATGCAAGGCCGACAATGAAAGGATGATGAAAGAACAAGAAAAGCAAACTGAAATTAATGCAGTTTTACTACAGAGCTTATCCGACCTACAACGACAAATGCAGCCTGAACCCGAGATACAGAAACATGGTCATATTAGTGGCCATACTGAGAGGAGAACCTCAAGGAAGGTCCACCCCAGAGGTAAAGGACCAGTGCCAAACGATTCCTCTGAGAAGGAAGATGGTGATTCAGAAGGCTCTTCCAGTAGCAGGACCAGTTCCTATTCTCGAAGAAAATAGAAGAAGCACAAGAATTCCAAGGGTCATAAATTTGAGGAATTCAGAACGACGAAACCTCCCTCCTTCGATGGTGAGATAAAGAAGGGAGAGGAAGCAGAGTCCTGGCTACTTGCACTGAAGAAATATTTCAGAGTCCATGATTTTTCAGAGAATTTGAAGGCCCGAGTGGCCACTTTCAACCTGAACGGAAAAGATTCCATCTGGTGGGAAGATCTTAAGAATGTGAAAGGGGTTCGCGAGGAGGACCTGTCCTGGAAACAGTTTGAAAAATACTTCTGGAAGAAGTATTTGTCAGAAAAATATTTCGACGAGAAGAAAAAAGAGTTTTATGAACTCAAACTGGGGCAACTCACTATAGAGGAATATGTCAACAAATTCCTCGACTTATTGAGATATGTACCCTACATCAAAGCAGAGAAGGCGAAGGTGCAATGCTTCATCAGTGGGCTACCCAAGGAATACCGGAACATAATTGAATTTGATGAGCCAAAGACCTTAAAAGACACTATTCGAAAGGCAACATATTGTCATGAACAATATGGACATCGGGCAGAGTCTCATGGAGACTGGAAATAGAAGAGTCGTTCGAGATTTCAGAAAAAGGGGATCAAATCCTCAGGATTTAAGAACTACAAGAAGAACCGCAGAATGAACTTCCCAGCCTAGAGTGTACTCTAGCAGAACTTTCCCTCATCAGACGGAAATAAAACTTTTGGACCTATACTAGTAAAGACCGATAACACAAAGAGAGAACCTCTAAAATGTTGGGGTTGCGGAGAACATCTCCTGAGAGACTGTCCACACCGATAGAAGAACAATCGGAAATTTTATAACATTCAGGAAGCTACCACAGTTAATGATGTGGCAAGGAGTGTGTTGTAGATTTATGTAGCATTGGATAATAACCAAGCTGACCACCAAGCTTCAGTGGTGGAAATAGAAGGTATGATTTTCAACCATCTGGTGTCTGTTTTGATTGACCCTGGTTCAAATTTGAGTTATATTGCCCCTAAATCTGTTGATAAGTGTAAACTATAGCCACAAAAACAAACCAAGCCATGGATGGTACAGTTAGCTACTGGCACCAAAAGAAGGGTAGCAGAGGTCATACCAGCCTGTCAATTAATGTTGGGTGAATTCCCCACCCAAGCAACCCTTAATGTATTATCCCTAGGATCATACGATCTGTTGATTGGTATGGACTGGCTAGCCGCCCATAAAGACAGACTAGACTGTTACCATAAAACCTTGGAGTGTGTAAGTAAAGAAGGGAGAAGGATAACCCTTCAAGGGATCCGAATGCCTATCTCGGTGAGGAAAATATCAGCCCTGCAAATGAGAAAGTATTGCCGTAAAGGATGTCCGCTATATGCAATATAGGTGTTGAAAACAATCAAAGGTGATAAACCAAGCCCTGATGATCATCCTATCCTGAGAGAATACAGATATGTGTTTCTGGAAGAGGTACCAGGTCTACCTCCGAGAAGAGACATTGAATTCTCAATAGAACTTGCACCAGGAGCGCTTCCTGTGTCTAGGACACCCTACCGAATGAGCACACCTGAGTTAGTGGAACTCAAATTGCAATTGAAAGAAATGATGGATAAGGGTTATATTCGACCCAGCGTGTCCCCATGGGGAGCACCAGTCCTGTTTGTGAAAAAGAAGGATGGCACCCTTAGACTGTGTATAGATTATAGACAACTCAATAAAGTAACCATAAAGAACAAGTACCCCTCGCCCAGGATCGATGATCTATTCGATTAGTTGGGAGGTGCATCTATTTTCTCAAAGATTGACTTGAGGTCGGGATACCATCAAGTCTGAATCAAGGGTGAAGACATCCATAAAACTTCTTTCTGGATAGTGTATGGTCACTATGAGTTTGTGGTAGTGCCATTTGTCTTAACCAATGCTCGCACCACTTTCATGTGCTTAATGAACAATGTACTCAGTAAATTTTTAGATAAATTTGTACTAGTTTTTATTGATGACATATTAATCTACTCTAAGAATAGAGAAGAACATGAAGAGCATCTTAGACTTGTGCTACAAGTGCTAAGAGAGCATCAGCTCTATGCTAAATTCAACAAATGTGACTTCTTTCAGAAGCAAATACATTACTTGGGACATGTTCTGTCTGAGGAAGGGGTAGCAGTAGATCTTGACAAGATCAAGTCTATCATGGAATGGCCTGCCCCGAAGGATGTTTCAGACATCAGATCCTTTATGGGATTAGCAGGATACTATAGGAGATTTATAAAAGGATTCTCCAAGATTGGTTGTCCAATCACTACCCTCCAGAAGAAGGAGACAAAATTCTTGTGTACATAGAAATGTGAAGAAAGATTCCAAACCCTGAAACATCTACTGACCCATGCACCCGTATTGAAAATCGATGACCCAAAAGATGACTTCCTTGTGTGCACAGATGCCTGTAAGGAAGGGCTCAAAGGAGTCCTTATGCAGAAAGGAAGTGTGATCTGCTATGGATTTCGAAAATTGAACGAACATGAAGTCAACTATGTGACTCATGATCTAGAACTAGCTGTTATAGTGCATTCCTTGAAAATGTGGAGGCATTACCTCTTGGGAAGAGAATTTGTACTTATGATAGATCACTGTGGATTGAGATATTTGTTTGACCAACCAAAGCTCAATGCCAGACAAGCTAGATGGATGGCCCTCCTTAGCGAATTTGATTTTGAAATCAAACACATTAAAGGGAAAGAAAATAGGGTGGCCGATGCCCTTAGCAGAAGCATGAAAAAAATTCACCTGGCAGCGGTGAGTACCTGCGAGAAAGATGTCAAGAACAGAGTCAGAAATGCACAAGAGACAGATCCCTTCGTTCAGACCGTGACCCTGTACCTACAGCAAGAACCCTCTGGAGTAAAATATGAAGGCTACTAGATGACCAAAGGAGGTCTGTTCACTTAAAGAGATAAACTGTATGTTCCAAATTGTGACGACTTGAAGAGGTTCATTATGGATGAACTACATAAAAGACCATATACTGGTCACCCAGGATACCAGAAAATGATCACTTCCACCCGGAAACAATTTTATTGGCCTGGATTGAAGAAAGACACAGCCAAATATTTGGCCCGATGCATAGAGTACCAACAGGTTAAAGCAGAACATCAACACCCAACAGGACTATTGTAACCTTTACCCATCCTAGAATGGAAATGGGAAACCATCTCCATGGATTTTATCACTGGATTGCCAACTTCAACCAAACAAAATGACACCATTATGGTAGTGGTGGATAAACTGAGCAAGTCTTCTCATTTCATCCCCGTCAAATCAACCTGCAAGGTGATAGATATCACCCAGGTATTCATGAAAGAGTTATTCAGACTACACAGTATGTTGAAAGAGATACTGTCTGACAGAGACACAAAATTTACTTCCAATTTTTGGAAATCACTGATGGCTGGTTTAGAAACCAAATTGTTGTTTAGCACCGCCTATCACCCTCAAACCGACAGACAGACAGAAAGAGTGAATCAAATATTAGAGGATATGCTAAGGATGCATGTAATGCATCAACCCAGGAAATGGGAAGACTACCTACCATTGGTAGAATTCGCCTACAACAACGGCTACCAAGCATCCTTAAAGATGAGTCCCTTCGAGGTCCTCTATGGTAGGCCATGTAATACTCCAGTCAGCTGGAGTAATCTTGTAAATAGGATTTCTTTTGGACCCGACATGTTGAAAGAAATGGAACAACAAGTGACTCAAATAAAACAAAATCTGAAGGTCGCTCAGAACTGACAGAAAATTTATGCTGACCAAAAGAGAAATCCAAGAGAGTTCAAAACGAGAGATCATGTATATCTAAGAGTTAGGCCCAGGAAGAGTTCCCTGAAAATGGGAGTTTGTGCCAAGCTGGAACCCCGGTATTGTGGACCCTTTGAGGTTCTAGATAGAGTGGGACCTGTAGCCTATCGGCTAGCACTTCCTCCCACAGTAAAAGCATATAATGTTTTCCATGTTTCATTATTAAAGAAATATGTACATGATGCTAATCATATAATTGACTGGTCTGTGATCCAGGTGGAACCGGAGGGAGAATTTCTACCAGAACCCCAATGCATATTGGGCAGAAAGGAAACCCCACTCCAGAACCAAACCATTGCACAAGTCAAAGTGCAGTGGAAACATTTTGGCCCAGATGAGGCTACATGGGAAATGGAGGATGCCATGAAATAGGAATATCCGATTTTGTTTACATCTGTACATGCATGACATGTTGATAGATAGAACATCGAGAACAATGTTCCTTTAAGGGGGAGGGAATTGTGACACCCTGTTTCCCCTAGTTTGTAAAAATAACTAGACTAGCCAAGAACTGTGGCAAAACTCAGAAATGAGAATGTGTGATGTGAATGCACCTTGTGGAAAAGGTTGATGAATGTGAATAATATTAGGAATTTATATTGCAAGATTGCTGAGAGGGGATATGCTGAAAAAGAGACCACGATGGATGAAGAAAGGCAGTGGAAGGCACGTGGAAAGGTGACGTTAACTTCCACCGAAAATCAATACCATATTTGGACTTCACTGGTCCGGAGAAAAAAAAACGACTTGTTGGCCCCGAATTAAATGTCTCGCAGGCTGGTAGGTATATGGCTCCTCAAGAATTAATGAGGGATGGGGAGGAGAACCGCCCATCCGTAGAGCCATCAGGCCTGACCAGTGCGAGGGAAATCGCGCCACACGTAACCTTGCAAGAGGATAAGGTGTGGGGGAGAAGCGATTGGGCAGGCACACGAGGGGAGAAAGAGAACTCTGGCGATATGCAGAGTGAGTGATAGTAGAGAGGAAGGAGAGTAATCTTCACTCCTGGTCACTGGAAAACACAGATGCAGTCTCACAGCATTGTGGTCTCAGCTTGGGGGTGAGTAGTGGTAAATCCGCTGGGAGTCGTTGAGCCTATGGTTGGGTGGAAACGAGTACCCCTCTTAGCAATTGTATAAACACTGGTGTTACTTTATGATAAGTGTTTTGCCTTTGGCATCTTGAAATATATGTATTCTGACAATTATGCTCATAAGCTGTGAAATTGTGAATAATTTCAGTATAAGAATGTCTGTATGATGTTTTGACCAGTACTGGTAGTTGTATGTTTATAATGGAAAGACTACGTGTGGCTTATGTTCTCTTAAATCGTTATTTATATGCATACTGATCTAATTCAGACTTCACGGCTGATTCTCGGGAGAGAGATGCCCTTATCTGCCTTAGATAGTACCCTGGGTAAACCTCCCCATAGAGATGCCCTTCTTGAAAAATCCATCAAGAACCCAGAAGGACGACGTGAAGGCGCAAGGCCTGAAGAAATCCCTGATAAGTATCGAATTGACGGACGAGATCCCGTCGGGAGATCTGTGGTCACTCACGATCGTCAGATAAGAAGAAGAAGTTTGAAAGATAAGTACCTTAACCTTGATAGGTGTTGATCGACGGACGAGATCCCGTCGGGAAATCTGTGGTCACTCATGACCATTAGATTTGGTAGAAGAAAGTAGGATGTTTAGTGCCTTACCCCTGTGACTTTCTGTGTCTTCATGGGTAGCGAAGAGATTGGGACCGTAGATCCCCAAGTTCCATGAGAGCATCCAGACCATTGATCTTTCCATGTCCAGGAAGTTGTGGGAGAGCACACAAGTTAGGAACCTGTCTGAGCCGTCAGATTTCGGCTGAAAATCCCGACAGCCATTGGATCTGTCAGGAGATATCCGAGGGATAAACCCCTAGTGAATAGGGGTGAAAGCCCTGAAATAGATCTGGATCGTCCGATTAAAGAAGGCCACATGTCGTGAGATTTCCCATTTCGAGAAATCGGGAATCGAGAACTCGGGAGTTTTTGTGATGAGAGATCAGGATGTTCCATGGTGGAAATCTCGAAGCAGTCATCGACCGACCGATTTCGGGTGGCTACGTGTCGAGAGATTACCCGTTTCGGGAAATCCAGGATCGGGGATTCGGGAGTCCCGTTGACAAGAGATTGGGCTCTCACCTTGACAAATCTCGACGGAAGAGAGACCGTGGTCATATGGGAAGCGGTCATATTGACCAAGGCATAACCCAAGGGGCTAATCACCGATTTAGGATTTTTTGTCACTTCGATGTTTCGGCACTCAGGATACCGAAGGGCATGTTCCCTTGTGCTCTCAAACCCCGAAATCCAGACTTATAAATATCGATATGTTAACATGTGGTTAAGCTCCGATGAACGGACAAGATCCTCTCGGAGGATCCAGGGTCTAGGATGACCATGAAATGTGAGGAAGAGACGCCGACTTTAGGTTGAGGCAAGAATGTGCATTAGGGTAAGTGGTGAGTAGATCTGGACGACCAGAGTCCACCCGCCCAGATCTACGGCTGAAGCTTCATTCTGGAGCCCCCTTTCCATTCCGCCTTTAATGGCGGGGGGTCTGGAATGGTGTGGCGTGTGAAGTGGGACCCTGCTCCTGTCACGTTTCCCTCCGAGTTTTGTTACCCCTCTCTCCACCTGTACTCCACTCAACTACATGACAGGGCTGTTCCTAATGGCCATTCGCTAACCCTGTTGGGATTCGTCCCTATTGGCCAGTCACTAGCCCTGTCGGTGTTCGACGATTGTAGAGTCGAACGATTCAACATTCCTGTAGCGCCGAGGCATGAAATACAAGAAGTGCCATGATTATTTGACCTGTGATACTAACCCACGATGACATGAGAGAGAGAGTTAGCTTACGTTATGCCTCCGTAGATATTTTGGGGGCTCTGATTCTGCAGAAATCAACGAAAAATTGATTATGGTAGTGGGTGTGTTACAATACACCATAGAAGAATGGTGTCGTAGAGAGCAAGAATCGAACCGTCATGGAAATGGCGTGTAGTATGTTGGCAGCGAAAAATTTTTCAATGAGTCTTGGGCTAAGGCAGTAGCAACTGTAGTATACGTCATGAACATATGTCTAACAAAGAGTGTGAAAAACAAAGTTCCTCAAGAATCCTGGATAGCTATGAAGCATAATGTGGTGCACTTAAAAGTTTTTGGTTGTGTCTCATATGCACATGTTCCAGATGAGCTGAGAAAGAAGCTAGATAATAAAGGGCAGAAATATATATTTATTGGATACTCTTAAGATACAAAATCATACAAATTGTATGATTGTGCTGCAAGAAAATTCATAATCAGTCGCGATGTTCAACTTGTGGAGAATGAAGGATGGGATGGAAACATATAAAGGACAGTTGAAATTATTGATTTTATTGGGCATGATGAAACAAAAGAAGAAGTGGTTCAAACACCATCTACAAGCCAGTGTGTATTTCCTTCTACTCCTGGAACTACGACACAAATCCCAACACAAACTACTCCGGTGAGATCTGTAGGTGTGAAATCCACGTCTAGAGCGCAACAAACACCAACAAGAAGTCCAAGTAGTTCTACATCTCCAAATCCAACATTAGCAAGTTTGTTCCCAAGAAAGACAAGAATTTTGCGCGACATATATAATGTTGACACAACAAATTCATTTTCAGTCTTTGCTTTGTTTTCACAAATAGATGATCTTTTAACTTTTGAAGAAATTTCCAAGGATGATGTATCAACACAAGCCATGGATGAAGAAATTAAATGCATAGAGAACAATCAAACAAGGAAGTTAGCAGATGTACCTGAAGACAAGGATGTGATAAGTGTCAAATGGATTTATAAAACCAAGAAATATGAAGAAGGAAATGTGCATACGCACAAGGCAAGGCTAGTTGCAATAGGTTTTACACAACAACCTGGAATAGACTTCAATGAAACGTTTGCACCAGTTGCGCGCATGGACACAGTTAGAAATTTGTTAGCCATTGTTGTGTAGAACAAATGGTATGTTTATCGAATGGATGTAAAGTAATCATTTTTGGATGAACATTTAGAAGAAGAAGTATATGTGGAATAACCACAAGGCTATGAGATTCTAGGACAAAAAAATAAAGTATATAGATTGAAAAATGAATTGTATGGATTAAAGAAAGCTCCCAGAGCTTGGTATAGTCGCATAAATTCCTACCTCACTCAAAATGGATTTCAAAGAAGTGAATGTAAGACAACGTTGTACATCAAAGCAAATCAGGAAGGTAATTTGTTAATTGTTTGCTTATATGTAGATGATTTGATTTTTACAGGTGTTTTGGAATAGAAGAATTTAAGTCAGTCATGACGGATGAATTTGAAATGACTGATTTGGGGCTTATGATATATTTTCTAGGTATTGAAATTCATTGGTCCAAAGTTGGTATATTTATTTCACAATCTAAATATGCTCATGAAATTTTGAAAAGATTCAACATGATAAATTCCAAAGAAGCCCCAACACCAGTCATAACAAGATTGAAGTTAATTAAGGAAGATGAAGGGTTCAAGGTGGATCCCACTTTGTTTAAAAGGGAGGTAGGAATTCGTATGTATCGGAAAAAAAAAATCCCTGATATTATGTATGGAGTGATCTTGATTTCAAGGTTCATGGAAAATCCAAAAGAATCCCATTAGAAGGAAGGAAAAATAATTATGAGATATGTGAATGGAACAAAAGACTTTGGCATAATGTATTCTACTTCAAAAGATTCAGACTTATTGGATACACTGACAGTGATTGTGGAGGCAGCATAGATGATAGGAAAAGTACCTCTAAGTATGCATTTCATTTTGGAACAGGTATAGTGTCATGGGAATCAAAGAATATTCCCATTGTGACTCTTTCTTTAGCAGAAGCCGAGTACGTTGAAGATACCAATGCATCTTGTCAAGCAGTTTTGATGAGAATAATGTTAAAAGATTTGTTGCAGGAACAACAAGAACCAACTAAAATATTTTGTGACGACAAATCCACCTTCCTGTTATCCAAGAATCATTTGTTTCATGGGTAAACTAATCACATTGACACAAGGTATCATTTTATCAGAGAATTGGTAAATAAAAAAGAAATTTGTTTAGAGTTTTGCAGGTCAAAAGAACAAATCGCAGATATATTTACAAAATATTTGGAAAGAGATGCATTGTAGAAACTATGCAGTTATCTAGGAGACAATGCAGTAACAAATGTTTGACAGTATATGTCAATTCAAATTTTTTATGTAATTTTTTGTGTTCTATAAACTCACCTACTTATAATTAAGGGGGAGTATTGAAAATATTAATTACAAGTCGTGGGCCTTACACTTACGCAGACTCTATCTGTCATAGAAAGTGGAGACGCTAATGTTAGAATATAGAAGAATGTGTGCTTGTTTTACCATTGACGATACCCTCGTCACCTAACCATAGGCCGAAGCCACCCTCCGAGCACCTTTAACCTTGACTGAGAATTACTCTGGAAGAAAACCGTAGGCTAGATGGCCAAACAAGGTGTAGCACATCTTCCTCCAAGGATAGTGAACCAACAATAGCTGATAAGATAGTCCAAACCCTAGCCAAGAGATAGTCCAAGATCATACTAAAAACTAGCTACTGTTGCAGCTGCACCTGCAGCCCTCCTCCACATGTGTGCACCAAACTGGGAACTGCAGTGCGCACCAAACTGGGAACTGCAATTCTGAGATGTGTCAAAATGAGAATTGGCACCCTGTATTTATACTGGTTCTACCAAATTTGTTTGGGGCCGACTTCTCCTTATGGATATGTGTTTGTTTAGTATATTATTATTATTTCTAGCCGACTTCTTCTCTTGGAGGCTAATAACCTAATATAAATTATCTTCTTTAGTCGACAAGACTTCTAGGGTTATTAGCCAACACATTAGGGTTTTCTCTTGCTTTTCGGAGTCTTGTATTCTCATCAGGTTCACATGTGGAGGTAAATACCTCCCGCAGCTACCATAATATTAACACTCCCTCCTAGCTAGGGAGGTATTACAGGTAATGGTCTTGAGCACAAAAACATACCATTTATCCAGTAGCATCAATATAGTCATCTAGACTATCTCATGACCAGATCATGAGCATCACCATCACCATCAACTGCATCATCTCTTGAAGCCATACTTCATCTGAGTAATCAGACGTGATGCTGGATAAGTCACTCACACCATAGAGTGATACAAGCGACACTCTTATAATCTAGAGGGGTAAATGCCCTGAACCAATTTCCGTCTGGAAAATCTTTGTTCATCATTCATCTGGATGATGATTATTTTCAATAAATTGCTGAGAGTCTTCAAGATAGTTAGAATAGAAATAGAACACAACTATGTCTATCCATAGTAGTACATAGCTACAATCCAATGGTTCACTACCACACCAAGTAACACACAAGTACTTGATCAATAACGAACAATGGAACATATCCACCACAGTAGTCTTCATCTACTGTCATACAGTCTTCATAACAAACATCTGATAGCATCCTGCATAGAAAGAATGTTATGATATACACTGAATTATTTGGGCCAATCTTTCACTCACATCTGTGAGCTCTGAAAGAATATTTGCCTCACAAATAGTTGAACATATCCACCACAATAGTCTTCATCTACTGTCATATGATCTTCATAACAAAAATCTGATAGAAACCTACACAGAAACAATGTTATGATATAAAGTGAATCATTTGGGCCAATCTTTCACTCACGTCTGTGAGATATGAAAGAATATCTGCCCTCAGAGTAGAATAATGAGATATCTGGACTATTCTTCTCAAGCAAGGAAGAATAACTGTCATGTCTTCTGAACCTGGACCATTCCCCACCCTGGGCCATTCTTCTTACACTAATCAAAGTGCACCCTGGAGAGAATGCATAACCCTAAGGAATTCTGAGTCTGGACCATTCCCCACCCTGGGCCATTCCTCCTACACTAATCAAAGTGCACCCTGGAGAGAATGTATAAACCCTAAGGAATGTCTGTCCCTGATTGTTGAGCCTGGACCATTCCCCACCCTGGGCCATTCCTCCTACACTAATCAAATTGCACCCTGGAGAGAATGTATAAACCTTAAGGAATGATTGTCCAGACCATTTCCTCTGTTAACCACAAGAGGAAAATAATGTCCTGCATCAACCTCCAAAATGAACCATTCCTCATGTTAACCACACTGAGAAATCATTGTCTGGCGAGGCGGGCTAGTCTTCTTGAGTAACCCTCAAGAAGAGAGACTGCCCTACACCACTACCCATGTTAACCACAATGGAAATTCATTGTCTATGATACATCAACAATCATACTATTTCCCATGTTAATCACAATAGAAATGAATGTCCGTCAAAAGTCTCAATCCACTTTCTGAAAAGGAAAGCATTTGTCCAAGATGGACTATTTTTCAATTTTTAAAGATGAATGTCTTCAATAATGTTTTCAGTGCTCCCTCCTAACTTGGAGAGTCATTTCTTCCTTTTCCAATAAGAAGGAAGTTGTTTCCATGAGCTCTAGCTTGAGTATGCAAACTCTTTCATCTTGGATAGAATTTTTACCAAAATGTCTTCTTATCTGCTCATATGTGGAGGTATGTATTGGAGAATAATTTTCTCCTTTCTGGACTTCATCATGGATAATGTAATGTTTGATTTCAAATGTACTTTAGTCTAGAACATTGTGAAGGATTCATGTAGATCTAAATAATAGAGTATATCATAGTTGGAAAACTGGAACATATCCATGTGGCACTTCTTCTGTCATCATGAGATCTGATCCACTGAGTAATCATCTTGATGTTATAGTAAATCTTCACCATGCTTCTGATGTGCACTGGAGGTTCTCCACCAAGTTATATTCTATGTAAAGGAGTCTCTTTCTAGTATGCCTCGAGATCTTGAGATTGCTCTTCATACACTCTTTATTCAATTTCTCTGGAGAACATTCTTTGCATTTATCTGATGTAGAATTCTGACTCATGGATGTCGTGGATGATATAATGACTTATGTAGAGATAAGTCTGGTTTACTGGAACAAGTAATCATCATAGTCTTTTCCCTCCATCTGGGAGAACCTCTAGTTCTAGATCTCACAATGATTTCATTCAAAAGTCTTCCATACACTGTTCTTCATCATGACTTTCAGTTCCTCTGCTTGATTTCTTTTATTGAGTTCATATCATGCTGGTAATCTTTTGATTCTTAATATTATGACTAGTTGTTTCTGGCTTTTCTTTCTTTCTTGGAATCTTCATGTTCTTCTTCATGTTTTTCTTTAGCTCTTGGGTCCATGGAGTTTCTTA